>JASDQU010401372.1:0-10809 GCA_032191745.1 Picea mariana | reverse complement strand
CATGTCCACCTTCAATAGGAGTTTTTCCAAGAGCAGGAGACCTCACATCAACCATAGGTTGATGACTCTCTCCTGAAGCTTCTCTTAAAAATAATGTGGAGTCTACCCTAACATCCATGTAGGGTAACTTACTGACCATTGGACCATCAACAAAAGATGAATAATGATTTGATCCTTCTCACCCAAAAAGCCTTCTAGGCAAAATAATTCCAAAATATTTAAAACCTGTTGTGAACTAAGTTCATTTCTAAACTTATTGTGCTGGAAGTAATTGTCTTTAAAATGATTGCCATTTTGAAGCCCGAAGGAAAAATACAACTACATAATTACAACTCTTGGTACTTTCCATGACACCTGGAAATCCTTTCGATGGTGTTCTTGACACTAGAGCTCAGGCTCAGGCACAAAAATCGACACTTGGATGGTGATTCAGTGATCTATTCAATGTACTCATTCTTTGGGAATTTTACTTTTCATTTGACTGTTCAAAAAGGCTAAGATCCATAATTTTTGGCATTGAGGATGTCACAGGTATACGTTGTAAACCCGAGAAATGGTTACCTTTGTTATTGTAACTTGATTCCTTAAAAATTGAAAATCCTCAACAACGACTCTCAAACCAGCATAGAATTGTCTAGATCTTTTTCAAAATATCTAATACCTTATCACATGGGCACTCTAATAACATTTGCACCAAAAAATAAATAGGTTGAGTTGGTTGCCTCAATATGGGATTGAAAGAATATCCCTTTTGCAAGTTTGAAATCTACTATGTTGCCTCAATTGCATTCAAAATCTGTGGTGGCACCGACATATGTCTGCAGAAATAATGAGATAAACATACCATCAACATCTGCACATATAAAAACCAACAATCGATGCAACCTTATTGAACAAGAACAATACTTATTCTGGAAATGAACACACTCTCAATTGTGAAGGGTTGTGGGTGAGCGATTTATAGCGCCATATTTGCTACAGAGCTGTATGAAGCATTTTTAACATTTGCTACAGAGCTGTATGAAGCATTTTTAACATTTGCTGGCATACTGCCGCTCAACACTTTTCATTTGACACTTCATGTCAACGCATTAAGCACTACTACGATCCATGGGCTTTCACATGGGCACACTTAATACTTGTGGACATTACTCCTTGGCTCACTTTGAGACTTAGATATGGACTGTGGTCAACTCATGATCCCTGTCTTTAACACATGGGCACACTTTGACACTTGAACCCTCGAGCATTTGAGATGATATAAGGCGACATTTAATGTTTGGCGTGTTTGGGACATATATCCCACATACCTTAGAGATTTAGTATAATGATAGTTTATATATACAAGTGTTCACACAATTTTCTGACGCGTTGAGCACATTATGCAACTTATAGCTAACTTTTGTTGCTTTGTGTGTGTGAGTGTTACCTTGGCTCTTAGTCTCGGGTACTTTATGCTTATGGCATGAAATTGGCCCTAAAAGCCAATATGCTTTTATGAAAAACATAACGAGTCCCATTATATTTTTATAAACATCATTTAAAGCTTGCATATAGCCTAAGAAGTAAAATTCCGAATTATTTACAACAAATCATAAAAAATGTAGATACAATACGATGCTTGTAGCAATTTTGTTACAAATCAAGAGATGACATGCGTTGCAGAAATTGTCACAAATCAAGAGATGTCATGGGTTGCAGAATTTTTTTGCTTTTGGTAGTGTGCTTGTCTTTGTCACATGTGTTGCTGGAACTTGGCACAAGATAAAAAAAACGTGCTTGTCTTTGTCACATGTGTTGTTGGAACTTGGCACAAGATAAAAAAAGTTTAACCATGCAGATCTGAGTACTAACACTAGGGCTTATCAGATGGTTCACCTAAGGAGCACTGGGGTTGTGCCATCATTGAGAAAGAGGCTTCGTCTGACTCTCTTCAAGAGAATAAATCTTTGTCACATGTGTTGCTAGAACTTGGCACAAGATAAAAAAGCGTGCTTGTCTTTGTCACAGGTGCAGCTGGAACTTGGCACAAGATAAAAAAAGTTTAACCATGCAGATCTGAGTACTAAAATCAGGGCTTATCAGATGGTTCACCTAAGGAGCACTGGGGTTGTGCCATCATTGAGGAAGAGGCTTTGTCTGACTCTCTCCAAGAGAATATTAATGCATTGGGTGACAATGCACATCGAGAAGATCCCACCATGCATGGCTTCTTCGAGCATCACCTTCAACTTCTCTTTGACATTCGCAGGGATGCAACAGACCAATTGTTCTGACATGAGAATGTAAGCCGCATATTGGACGCTCTCTTCGAATCATTATGAGGTGAGCCTGCCATCAAGTGTTGCCCCGAATTCCATCAGCCATATATCTTTTTTGCTGCTTGGCATCATCAGCCTCATGGTGATGGGGTAATGGCGCTTCTGATGTATGAATTTCATTTTAAGTTTATGCTTCAATTGTGTTCTCTTAATCATGATAGGCCTAGTTTTGGAAGGATTTCAAACCTATTTTGTAATGCTCATAGCTATTTGGACATTATAGCTTTAGCATTTTGGACAATTATGGACACCTTCAAAGGAGCCCGGTGCTGAAGTTTGAAAATTGATTTGGTTTGCAGACTTATTCCATGTTCTTTGACAAAATTAACCATCTTGTTTTTTTCAACGTTGAATTGAGCCACCACTATACGAAACTTGTTTGAATAAGCCGTTTTGTAGATGCCATGAGTGGTTTTTTACAAACGATTACCATGAGTGTTGCATGCTTTGCAAGTCCTTGAAATTAGTGAGTTACACATAATCATTTGGCTACCCATAATTTGCATGCATATTAATAATTTTTCTACTCGCAATTTGCATGAATATTGAAATCAATGAGGTTATAAGTAATCGTTTGGCTACTCAACAAATATACAACTATAATCAACAATTTTAGAGGCTTACCAATAGGCTATGTCAGCGGGTGCTGAGCACAATTTTATAATTGATAGAACTAAGTGGATTTAGTATGGGAGTCTAAATGATAGGTATGAAACATCCTCATTATAATCCCTAATTTAATTAATGCTTATGTGAATATAATATGTGGCTAGGACCAAGTGATGTAATATGCGAATTGTATTTCTATGTTTTAATAATAAAACATGATGCTAGCTGCTAAGGGGACATGGAAAAGAGATGGGGGTTGAATTAATCCACAAGAGGGGGAAGTGTATAGGATAATGACCAAGAGGGGTCAAAGGGAGAATTCAACCCATTTTCCTTAACTTTCTAATTGCATATGAACCTTTCAATTTTTGATTGAGTGTTCCCAAAGCCAATCATTGAATACATGTAAGAGGGTGGTTGTGAGTGGTCACATCCTAGAGTTATGGGGCACATGGGGGTTGAGTAAAATCATCTTGGGGAAGTGTGAGAGAAGAAAGTTAAGAAAAATGGAGGAAATTCGTATGGGTGGGGATAGCAATTCGAAGAAGGAAGTTGGTGTGCATGAGAGAAAGTAGAGAGAAAGAAAGAGAGCTTCGAGTGGGTGCAACCATGGAGAGTGGATTCTAGAGAAAGATGGAATGCATTTGGAGATGAAGATTGAAGATCCAGGTTTTCATGCCTGAAGAGTGAACTCCAGAGTGAGTTGCAATGTAACAACAAGTGTTTGTTGTTGGTTTGCTGGTAGTTTTCCTAGCAACAAGTTCCCTTGATTTCTTAGCTGAGATATTCCTAGTTACATGTGCTAAAGAAACCCTGATAAACAGATGACACATTCCTTGGGATAAGTTTGTTAAACCGATGGTACATCCCTTGGGTTATCCCTGATAAATGAATGGTGTATTCCTTGGGTTGGACAGGTCAGGATGAAGAGAGATGGTAGAAAAATCGGGATAGCTGTAGGAGAATATCAATTGGGTTATGAGTTTTATGAGTTGCGAGTGGACTGTGAGAGACCACCCTTTTTTGTGGATTACTGGCTATTGAAATTTCGAACAATCAATCTATGGTTGGGTGGAACGTCCATCCCAAGCAATTGGTTGCAACATTATTGTTTAAAGATAAATGTTTTATCTTTTTGCTGAGTTATTTACATGTGTTATTGTTGTGCATGAACTCTACGTGAATGAGAATGAATTATATGCTGTTGTAATGAGTAATTTAGCTACATTTCATGTTGATTATTAGCATGCTTTAGATGTATCTGTTTTATGGTTATAGACAATAGCTACATCCATTTTAAATTTGTAGCTGTAAGCTACAGGAAATTGACTAACATTAAAAGAATTACTTTAGTTAGCAGAAATTTCATTTTTATGTGTATTTCGCACCGTAATGTCCCTCGGTTGGGCTAGGAAACATTACATTATGGTATCATAGCTATAAAAAGAGAGATTTTTTTGTGGCATGGCCCAACCTGGGTGGCTAGGAACATTACAAAGTGGTATTAGAGCCTAGTTTTCAACAATGAGCCTGGATGAGACGAGTTAGTAGAATGCTGAAGAAGAAATTCACATAGAATTAATTATGGAGTATGAATGCAACTTGTTTTATTAAATTACGGGAGAAAAACTGAGAGAAATTTCATGGATAATGTGAATAATTGAGCCTCTTTGGAAATTTAAAACATAAGAAAAATCATAAGAATTTGGGTATTTTTTCGTACGATGATGTCGACATGATGTGGAGGGCACGTGTCGATTGACGTGGTAGAATAAATACATGTATTGCCATGGTGGAAGGTACATGTTGGATGGAATGAAAATTGACAGGTGATGTGGAGCCATGTGGTAGGACAACTATTAATCCCACGAAACTGCGGTAAGAAGTGGAAAAATGGTGAAGTGTTGAGACTTCTCAAATGGACTTATGAAAGGAAGGTCACAAGATTATGAGTCCGTGAGTCCGCGAGTCCACAAAGGAAAACAAAGCTAAGTGTTGATGGCAGTTTCATGGAAGGTATGAATACAGGCTCTGAGTTCGCGAGTCTGCCACCGCGTGCCCATGAATACAGTAAGGAATCTAAGTATAAGTATAAAGTGAGTGCGGCGGAACTAGGGGGTGCAAATTGGAGAACACAAAAACCCAAAATGAAGGAGAGATACGAATTAGGTCCATGGTGAATAGATTAAGACAACTCCATGATGGATATATAATCAAGAAATGATCAGACAGTTGTTGAACTTTGCTACTATGTTGCACGTGCTAATGGATATTCCTTCACTGTTTTTCCACCATAACTTTTAGATCGGAGCTCGGATTGGAGCAAACAAATAGCCGTTGGAAATTTGTTTTGAAAATGAATGCATTTAAAGAATCCTACTTGGGATTAGTGCATTAATTTTATTCATAATTTAAAACGAGGAATGCCATGTAATCTAATTGATAAATATTTTGCAATATGCTTAATTCTAACAACAATTATTCCATGCACATTCTTGCAGAATTAGAGATACAAAAAAGAAGACCTTAGTTCCTACATGAGAAATAGAGACATGGAGGATGCTCAAGCGTTTTACAACCATGGAGAAGAAATTGGAGGTCTGCATACCAACATGGGTAATGCTGAGACTGAGTCTAATGGGAGAAGAGGCAGACAACTGTAACTATGAGAATCCTGCAAAAATAAGTGCAGAGCCATAGGGCCGATAATGAGAGAATCATGAAGGCTCAAGAAGAGATGCTTCAAAGCCTAAATATGCTATAGAATTAAGTTAACACGGAATTTGACACCAAGAAAGCATCTAGTGCTAGACAAGTATCAACATCATGATCCCATAAAAAAAGAGATGATCATGGGAATGATAAGAAGTCAAGAAGCATGAGTACATGCCATAATTCTCCAAGGAATTCCACTAGAATAACTCATGCAAATTTAGGTCTAGGGAGCAGGCCAAGTGTGTCTCCTGTTCGGAGGAAAAGGAGAACACTTGAGGTAGACATCTTGCAGGGTGAACTCAGGAAGATTAAGCCACCAAATTTCAATGGCGAGCACATGAAATGAGAAGATTGTGAGGCCTGTCTATTGGAAATGAATAAACATTTCCAACTACATGATTACCCATCTTGGGTAGAAGTTAGGAATTCCTCCTACCACTTGCAAGGGAAGGAAACCATGTGGTGGGATCAACTTAAGCGAACCAAGAACCTTGGTGGGATCAACTTAAGTGAACCAAGGGGTATATACACCCAAGTGTGTCTCCTTGGGGAGCCTTAGTTCTTTTTGTGAAGAAGAAGGATGGGACCTTAAAGATGTGTATTGATTCTAGGAAGCTTAATAAGGTTACCATAGAGAATAAGTATCCTTTTCCAAGAATTGATGATTTGTTTGACCATATGAAAGGTTCAAGGATCTTTTCGAATATTGAATTGAGATCAGGCTATCATCAAGTAAGGATAAAGGAAGAAGACATTAGCAAGAAAATATTCAGAACAAGATATGGGCATTATGAATTCACGGTAGTTCCATTTGGGATATCAAACTCCCCAACTGTTTTTATGTGCTTGATGAATGGAGTGTTCAGGGAGTACCTAGACAAGTTTTTGATTGTGTTCCTAGATGATATCCTCGTCTATTCTAAATAAGAAGAGGAGCATGAAAAACATTTGAGAATGGTGTTGCAAGTTTTAAGAGAGCATAAATTGTATGCTAAGCTAAGTACGTGCATATTTTACCAAAAGAAGATTCACTACTTGGGGCATATAGTTTCAACAGTAGGGATAGAGGTTGATCCTGAGAAGATAGAGGCCATTAGAGGATGACCAATGCCAAAGAATGCGACAGAGGTAAAATCATTCATGGGTCTTTCCAGTTATTACCGAAGGTTCATAAAAGTATTTTCAAAGATTGCAAGCCCAATCACTTCTTTGCAAAAGAAGGGATCACTTCTTTGCAAAAGAAGGGAGTGGAATTTAAATGGACTTCCAAGTGTGAATAGAGTTTTCAATAGCTGAAGGAAATATTGACAAGTGCACCAATATTGAAGATTGCAGATCCAAATGAAGATTTTTTTGTGTGCACTGATGCATGCAAGGAAGGACTCGATGGAGTTCTTAGTCAAAGGGACCACGTGGTATGCTATGAGTCCAAAAAATTAAAAGAGCATGAGAGGAATTATGATACACATGAATTGGAGTTAGCAATGATTGTACATGCATTAAAAATGTGGAGGCATTACCTTATGGGTAATAAATTTGAGCTAAGAACATACCACTGTGGTTTGAAACATTTGTTTGGACAACCAAAACTAAATGTTAGAAAAACTAGATGGTTGGGATTTCTAAGTGAATATGACTTCGAAATTAAGCATATAAAAGGTAAAGAAAATCAAGTAGTTGATGCACTCAACAGGAGAGCTCATGAAGTGCATGTGGAAGCCATCAACATGTACATGACATATTTGAAAGATCAAATTATTGCAATAGAAAATTTAGATCAACAATATGTGAAAATAAAAGAAACATTACAACAAGGTAATTTGCAACAAAAAAATGATTTCTATGAGGTGAAAGAAGATAGAATTCTCATGTACAAGGGAAAAGTGTATGTGTCAAATTCCAATGAGTTGAAAAATGTATTTATGAAGGAAATGCACAATGTGCCATATGTCGGGCACCCAAGATATCAGAATACAATTACAGCTATGAGAAGCCAATACCTTTGGCCAGGAATGAAGAAAGAAGTGGCTAATTACATATCCAAATGTCTTGAATGCCAAAAAGTGAAGACATAGCATAGACATCCAACAGGTTTGCTACAACCATTTCCCATTCCAGAATGGAAATGAGAAGTAGTTATGATTGATTTTATCACAAAGTTGCCCAGAACAGTGAAGCAACATAATTCCATAATGGTGGTGGTGGATAAATTAACTAAAGAAACACATTTTATTCTAGTAAGACTACACACAATGCAACAAATATTGCATATATCTACATGAAAGAAGTTGCTAAGATACGTGGAGTACTTAAGAAAATAATTTCAGGTAGAGATCCAAAGTTCACATCCAATTTTTGGAAGGGTTTGTTCAAGGGATTTGGAACAAATTTGAATCTCAGTACATCGTATCATCCAGAGTCATATGGCCAAACACAAAGGAATAATAGGATAATTGAGGACATGCTTAGAATGTATATTATGGATCAACCATCAAAGTGGGAAGATTAGATTCATTTAGTTGAATTTTCCTACAACAATGGGGATGCAGAGGTAACTGGGATGCAACACACACACACAATTAAAACACACACCCTAATACAGAATGTACATCGGGAAAAAAAAATAGAAATACTTTTTCCAAACAATGAGGAATCCACTGGAAACTAAAACACTTGAAAACCCACGAAATTCAATACCATTCGTTTATTAATTCAATACAGAGAACATATTTCTATATTACATCGAGCATGAGCTAAAAATACTGCCATGAATTTTTTCTTGCGTGGCTAAAAACCACTATGAAATCATCCAGAGGGTAATGGTCTGTGTGTATGGGCTGCGATTTTGTTTCTCCTTCCTATGTTCTCACCCAATCTGGAATATTTCTCTCTAGTCCACCTTCTACGATTTCCTTACTTCGTGGTTCACCAACACTCTTCAAAATCCTCCTCCATTTATTTTTAAAACTCCTCTTTGGTTCTGAAACGATTTTGCTTCCCTCCAAGAACGTGCTGTTACTCAAACCGTCTCTCTATCTTCCAGATTGCTTCAACTTCCTTTTGGCATGGGGTCACGTTTTGTCCTTTACCCGCGAGTTCTCTGTGATTCATCATGAATGCATACTAGCGTGGAAAAATCAAATGCGTACGACCACAATGTTGAAAATAAAGAGATATCGTGACACTTGTAAAGATTCATTATGTGCGCCTCTTTCAACATGAGTTTCAACACGAGTTTCAACATGACACTTGTAAAATTTCTCTATATGTGGCAGTTTCAACACGATTTTTAGCACGTGTTTCAACATGAGTTTCAACATGTGTTTCAACATGATTTTCAAGAAGATTTTCAACATGTGTTTCAACACGAGTTTTAGCATAGCAAGAGTAGCTGCAGGAGTAATCAACAGTTCAAATTTACAACAAACTGAATAAATAAAATGGATCACTAACACAATCCTTATTCTACTTATTTCCTATTTGTAGAATGAAAATATTTTTGTGTGATGTGGATTTCTGAGCCCAAGGATGCTCCTGAATCAAACACCCCTGGTAAGAAAAAAACATGAGCTCCAGCTCATGTGCAGATCACTGCCGAAGTGAAGAGTTTTGCACACGTGCTGTAACATCCCCAACCACCAACAGGCCGTGTAACGCTACAAAAACACCTTAACTTTTCTTCCTTTACTTCTCTGATACCAAATTGTAATGTTCCCAGCCACCCACAGGCTAGGAAATGCCACTACGAAACATACATATATATACATAACATGCATATTCAATGAATTTAGATAAAATAACACAGAGCTACTGCTACCATACAGATTCAAATGGATTTAACAATATTTCATACATGCAACAAAATACATGATAACATTCAAGAATCACAGACATGCATAACATATATAATTAAGCATGGAAATGATACTTATCTTTTAACTGAAGTAAAACCACCAACTGTGTGTAGACCTTCCATGAACCTCCGAGCCTTAGACCACACTGCTCATCACTCTCAGCAGTAGGTCACCCCTGAGCTGGGATTCCTAGGCTAGGCAAGGTCAACAGGAAAGTCACATAGTTAAAGAGGAAGGATTCTCTCCCAGGAACCACTTACGCCCATTGCTCATAGACTCTCATTCCCCACAGGCCTGTCCCACCCCAATAGTATACACCTTCACTGTCACACAGTCCATCAGCTGGTCCACCTCCCTTACCTTGGGCTTCAACAACAGGCTGGACCAAAATTCTTAGAGCTCTGTAGCAACTATGTGAGTCCTTCTAGGAGAACTCACCTCCTCAACACACTCTCTCACGTGGAGAGAGTTGCTCACAGGCCTGACAACCTGCCTCTTCAATCCAAAACCACCTCTCTCACATGGAAAGAGAGTTGTTCACAGGCCTGACAACCTACTTCTTCAACCACGGGCTTGACAACCCGCCTATTCAAACCACAATAGCTGAGTCGGGTAAGGCGAGGGACGACTCAATAAATTATAGAGGTGCAATAATGGTCACATGTTCAACAATTGCAGAAATGGCTGGTTGCGACTGGCTCAGTGAGTGAGTGAAATCGTGAGGAGGAAAGGTAGACTGGTCTAGCATAACCAATATGATGCAAGCATGAGACAAACTCTACACTTGCATGAGTCCCTGAGTACCTGCACGAGTGCGGGGGTGTGCAGAGGTTGACGACGGAGGCCCCACAAGTTAGACGGAGGATGGAAGAAATGGGAGTGAACCCCCAACATGAGATGACTCTTCAACTTTAGCTTCATGCACCCAGGTCGACACCTGTTTTCCTAGAGCTACATGCAGTCCATTTAGCATTCATTCCCTTTCCCAGGAACTTAGGATAAAAAAATATCCTTTCACACAGTTTTTGGAATAATAATAATAATAAATTATTGTTCTCTTGGACTTAAGCCCTTAATCTTAGCCCCTCTTTCCAATCTCTCAACCCCCTCTCCCTTACCCAGCCTAATGGATCTTAGTCCCCCATCACTCTTTCTTCGTGGTCGGTCTACACACAACGATGTATTTATATTAATAATATGAATATTTGCATGTACACAACAGGCTCCTGACCTTTAACACTTAGGCTCTCCGACCTAATGAAACATAAGCTTACAAACTTATAATTGCTCGTCTCACCAGCCTACAAAAC
>JASDQU010401370.1:0-10348 GCA_032191745.1 Picea mariana | reverse complement strand
ATATTTAGTTTATGTGCCATATTTTGTTCCTATTTTGGTTTCTTCTTCTTCAAATGATGATAGTGAGGATGAAAATCCACCTCTACCTACTCACCTCCCTCCAAATGATTCCATTGAACATGAACCTGCACTAGCACCACTGCTTCCCATATGGGTCCATTCAACATGAGAAGCAGTTGATGATAGTGTTAGTGATCCTTCATATCAGTGTTAGACACATTCATAGTTCTAGTGAGACTCTTCTGTTTTGACTTAAGTTTTAGAGACTCATGATCCATAAATGTTTGTAGGAGCTTCAGGTCATCCATATTGGGAAACAACAATGAATGAATAGTATCACTCTTTAATTGAGAATGATACATGGGATCTTGTACCTCTTGTGAAACGAAGAAAAATTGTCACGTGTAAATGGGTTTAAAAAACATAGTATGCATCAGATGGAAGTATTGAAAGACACAAGGCCCAGTTAGTTGCCAAAGGGTTCTCTCAAGTTGAAGGAATTGAATGCAACGAAACATTTTCCCCTGTAGCCAAAATGAATTCCATCCACCTTATTTTATCCCTTGTTGCCTCACATAAATGGGAGGTCCATCAGATGGATGTTAAATCCCCCTTATTGCATGGGGATTTGCAATAATAAATGTACATGGAACAACCTCATGGCTATGTCCAAAATAACTCCATCCTTGTTTGTAACCTTAAGAAATATCTTTATGGTCTTCAACAAGATCCTCTGGCTTGTTATGCCAAAATGGAAAACTTTATTCTTGACACCATATTTTCTATATGTCATTCTTATCCTAATTTCTATACCAAGAAAGTAGGAATCCATCTCTTAATTCATGTTCTTTTTGTTGATGACCTTATCCTCACTAGTAGTGACCCTAAAATTTTAACCCATGTGAAATCTATCCTTAAAAAGAAATTTGAAATGACATACTTAGGCTATTTGCATTATTTCCTTGCTCTCCAAGTATTTCAAACCAAGGAAGGAATTTTTCTTTCCGAGTCTAAGTATGCTTCTGACCTTCTTTGTCACTTTCACATGGATTATTCTAAACCTAACCCTTCTCCCTTCTAGTATAGAGTCAAACTTGTTGCCACTAATACTTCTTTTGATATTCATGACACCTTGTACTGTTAGTTAGTTGGTATCCTCTTATATTTTATTCATACTCAGCCTAATATTTCCTTTGCTATTGGTATTGTTTCGTAGTATATGAAAACACCCCATGAAATCCATTGGAAAGAAGCTAAAAGGATACTTTGGTATGCCCAAGGTACAGTTCAATTTGGGATACATTATAGTTCAGGTGGGGCTCCTTTGTTGGTTGGTTTCACAAATTCAGATTAGGCCAACAACCTTGAAGATCAAAAGTCTACTACAAGTTATGTTTTCATCCTTGGTTATGGACTTGTCACTTGGGATTGTAAGAAGCAAAAGGATAGTAGTCTTTTTTTAAGAATAATAAAAGTACTAAGAAATGGTTAATTCAAGTCAAGAATCCTTGTGGCTTCAAAATATCCTTTCATAGTTTGCATTCCAACAAAAACATTCGACCACCCTCTGGTATGAAAATCAAAGTTCCATCAAGCTCACAAAAAATCTAGTTCAACATAAACGCAACAAACACATCGAGCCACACATGCACTTTATCAGAAATATCTTTCATGATTGAGTTATTAAGTGCTCTTTTTGCCTATAGGAGATCAATCTCAAGACATTTTCACAAAGTCTCATACAGAAGTATATTTTTCCAAACTTTGATCTATGTTAGGAGTTCAGGAAGTTGTCATTAAAGGGGTATAGGCTCTAATTCCTAATTTTTTATCCTATTGTGTCACCTTTGAAATCCTTTAATCCTATTCCAAGTTCTTATTAAGGGTGGATGTTAGGATATTTAGATAGTTAGGAGTTAGTTAAGATCAACCTGGTCTAATATATCATTAGGTTAAAGTGTGTTTCTTTAGTATTCATTAGTATGCATTGTAATTTGAAGGTCGTGATATGTTCCCAAAATAGAGTGATACATTGACTCATATTATTCTTGATCTTGACCATTATATTGATCCATGGCTTAGCACTTGATTGGTCCATGATCTCTATTTTTAAATAGCATGGAGGGTCATTTGTCGATGATCAATTGTGAGAAACTCTCTCTAATATATTTTCTTTTACATCAATAAATTACTCCAAGTGGCCACATTGACTAGGGCCATGGATGTTTCCCCACGAGGATTTTAACACTTAAAAATATAATTGTGTTGATATTTGATATGGTTATGTGACTGGTTACTGAAGGTGTTTTTCCTCTATTGAAATACATGTGTTGTTGAGAAATTTATTCATCATTTCTTTATACATATTCCTCCATTTCCTCTTCATCATTATTCTACAAGGTGAACAATTTGTTTTTGGGCATTTATTCCTTTTTGACCATTTTTTATTACAACCAAATAATAGTCCTTTTTCTCTTCTTTCTTCCATTTCCTTTGGTGATATTCGAGTAGGTTGAGGTAGGGTTTCCCTATGATCCCCAAATCTATCATTGATTTCTACATATGTTAGTTTTTCTCTTCTTTCTTCCATTTACTTTGGTGATATTCAAGTAGGTTGAGGTAGGGTCACCCTATGAGCCCCAAATATTATCTTGTTCATGCATATGTTCTATTGCTATACTTGTGTGTAGCTCTATTCTTAGCTTGAACATGATGATAAAATTGCATGCCCTCCATAATATTTTTAGGATATTTTAAGAAAATATCATGTTTAATGTTCTTCTCTAATACGCCCATGTAATCTTCCAACATATGTTCATTGGCGAGAACATGATTGTGGGTTTTGAACTGCATGTCGGGCATTTGAACATTATGGTATAACACTCGCACGCATTGGTATACCCATTGGACATTTTTATATCGATTGTGTGATTGGATTGAAATTGCAATGCATTAATATTTGGATTGGCTTTTCATTTGGCCTACTCAACCTTTGGTTTCATAAGGTATATGGATATTCGTACATATCTTTTTAATATAGTGCCTATGGCTATTTTTGTAACTGTTGATATGTTGTTTTCATTGGTTAAGCTATTGATATCGGTGGCTACATCTGGCACATAGTTGAGTTTGGTATTGATTTCCATTCGACTATTGGTATAACATTGATTGCGCATGCATTTACCATTGTTCATTGGTCGACCAATTGATGTAATTGTTGAGATGTGTTTACAGTTGTAAACACCTGCCTCCTTACTAGAAATTGAACTATTCTTCACTTGCCACGCTCATGCTCNCAAATAATAGTCCTTTTTCTCTTCTTTCTTCCATTTCCTTTGGTGATATTCGAGTAGGTTGAGGTAGGGTTTCCCTATGATCCCCAAATCTATCATTGCTTTCTACATATGCTAGTTTTTCTCTTCTTTCTTCCATTTACTTTGGTGATATTCAAGTAGGTTGAGGTAGGGTCACCCTATGAGCCCCAAATATTATCTTGTTCATGCATATGTTCTATTGCTATACTTGTGTGTAGCTCTATTCTTAGCTTGAACATGATGATAAAATTGCATACCCTCCAGAATATTTTTAGGATATTTTAAGAAAATATCATGTTTAATGTCCTTCTCTAATACACCCATGTAAGCTTCCAACATATGTTCACCCTTGTGTTATCCACCCTTGTGGCCAACACCTAAAATTATGAATTGTAATATTCAATATCACCTATGTGTTTTATTCTTGTCAACCGACTAAACTAGTCTTTTCCCCAAACTTTTCCATGTTGTGCTTCTTAGTCTCTTGTAAATAAAATCCAAGGATAATGATAATAACGGGGATTTTGTTTGAGTACCCATTGATAACATTGATAGGGTTTTATCTCAAAGTACAAATTTTCTATGGAATTCATTTTCTTATCATCCATAATATTATGCAATTCAAAGTATTTCCATATTTGGTTCACCCATTTAAAGACTTTTGTTCCATTAAATTTCTTTAATTCAACTTTGGGAAAGTTGACACCTTTATGATGCCATCCATCATTAAATCCAAAATTAGTGTTAAATCCACATGAAAAAATCCTATTACTGGAAAGTTATTCAACATGGATAATTTTTAATAGTCTCTTCAGTCACAATGTCCTTTTTAGGAATCCTCCCATCTAGGGTTTGTAAGATGGAATTTTTCAATTCATCCATCTTCTTTTCCATTTGATCCCTATTTTCATCCATATTATTTTCCATTTGTCCCATATTATTTTGCATATCTTGAATTTGTATTTATTTTTGTACCACCTCATTTCTTGTTATTGACCTACCACTCAAATCATTAAGTTGGTCCTCTGATTTGGATAGCTTGTCATGTATCTCCTCATTTTCTTCATGATTTATAGATGAGATTTTTCGAGGTTTAATTGGTGTTGTATTTTTTTTTGGATCCATGTGGGATAAAAATAATAATACTCCTATATTTTCTCTTTATCACAAATTTTGAATCACCAAACTAAGATCTTCCAATAAAAAGTTATGCCAATTGTAAGTGACATGCCTTAAAAACCCTAATTTTTGAGATTGTCTTGCTCGATGATCTTTGTCCTGATGTATCTGTAAAATTTTGGCCCTTCTAAGTCTAAAATTTACTCCTGTATACTTTGATATGTATTCTCTACAATGAAGTATGCTTGACCAAAATTTTATGTTCCAAGTGAAAGTTATGTTAACTTTCCCAATACTTGTTGATTCTTATCCCTTTTTGGATAGCTAATGTGTATGGTATGCCACGCGTCCAATATTTCAGATCTGATTCTAAAATTCTAACCTAAAATGATATTGTCTATGTTATTTTCAAGGGAACTGCTGACACTCAATTTAGACATTCAAAGCTTCATATGTGTCACTTCTACCAAGAACATGTGTTTGAGACTAGTTTTATTACTAATACAATTCCTCTACCTTCCACAACCTATATATCAAAAATTAAAGCGATTAAAAAACTATTTTTTTTTCAGATGTACATCGATATGTTTCCTTAGGATACTGAAAATTCCATATTCTAGAACTATTTTGAAACAAATTTATAGCAAAAAATCCAATATGCCTCATTTAAAAACGATTTTAGGACTAGTCACAAACCCTAAATTCCATAGGCTACATCTAAAAAAATATAACGAACCAATAACTGAATTTTTTAAAACGTGTACCATGGTATGTCTCCTTAGTTCCCTCACAATGTTACCATCTAAAGTGTCCCCAAAAGGAAGTTGTAGTGAAAATTCCATGATGTCTCGATTGAAGGAGAAAAACCCTAGGATTGTATGTTCTAATGGGATTGAGGAGTTGAATTCATTGGAGGAGTTGAAGAGATGTAAAGGATGATCTTAAAAAATCCGTGGCATCCATAAAAAAAAAATATTTAAAAAATAAAAATAAAAATAGAAAATTAGAAAATTTATATATTTTTGAAATTTTTGAATTTTTGAGAAAATTGATGTGGATGATTATGTGGACCATACCAATGACGTGGACTGGTAGGGTAACATGGATACATAATCGCGCTACTAAGTGGATTTGGGGTGTTCAAGTGGAAATGTCCACAGTGGTGGGTGTCCACATCTGTAACAATGGTTACAGGTGGATGCAAAGTGGTTTTGCATCAATGCTTTGGGCACCTATAATTGTCACAGGGTTGATGTGTGTCCCCCGGGATAAACCAGGTGGTAAGTGGTTATGGGAGCTCATGGGAGAATTAAATAAGGAATAATTCATTGACCCCTAATAAATATGAATTGTATATCTTAGATATATAGGTGGGGACATTTGCGCCAAATAATTCACAATGGAGATGGGACCCTGATGCATCACATCAACCTACAACCGCACACCAAGTGGAAGGTGCCAGGGAAAGAAAGACCCCATGTTCCATTGATGGTCAAGATTATGGTAGGTCAGGAGAAAAGGAGAATAAAATCTTATAAGAAAGTGTAATTTCATGGGTAGTTCGACCATGAGGAGGACCATAAAAGTTCTAATGAGGGTCACTGGTTGATTTTCTCCAGATTTCTAGAAATTGCAAATTAGGGGTTTTTGAAGAACGTGGTGATACTCCTTGATAGAGGCCATATTGTTGATGAAATTTTTCTAGTGATTTATTGGAGAATACATGAATAAAGACAATGGATAAATTAGTCAAATTCCAAAGGGTTTGGAATATTGGATATGAAAAAATAGGCCAAAATACATTATTCCAGTATACTTTTGGGGGATTTTTAGGATCTTCAAAGGAGGAAAAGGGACCCTAGATCGCAAATATGCAAAAAATTGTTCACTTATCATTTTGTCTCCCCAACAAGTCAAACAAATTTGTGTTACTGAATATTTCCCATTTTTTCTCCTTTTGAGAGATAGTTGTTTTGGCTAAAATATTTTAAGTCTAGAGAAAATGTAAAAAGGGAAAAGTTGACAGTTCCATATTGATGCAAAATTTGGATGGAGAATAAAACCACCAATTTGAGAGTTGTTATGTGCTTGCAATTAGGAATTATTTCTATGTCAGATATATAAAAAAATTATGTTTCTTCTCATGTTTTGTTTTACAGGTGTTATAAATTGGTCTCTCATCATGATTGCACCAGTGAGAAAAAGTGAAGAAATGGAAAAATGAGAGTCATAAATTTCAACTTAGAACTCATATTGATGCATGAGTATAGTCATTGGAAATATAATTCAAAGGAGAACATGATACAAGGTGAAATATTTCAAACTATGCAACTAGTTGTTTTAGAAGTTGATGGAATAGGACCTCTGGAACTAAGTGAACCATGCAACTGTTGGATGTGGAAGTTTTCCAAAGAAATTTTATTTTAAGAAAAAGAGTTCTATATGATAGAGGTACATGATATATGTGAATATTGAGAAACAATGACTATATAATTCATGATGGTGCATATACAGTGGCGAGGAGGCACAGTATGAGGTGCAAAAGCATGGCAGGGAAAATAGTTGGGTTCTTAATAATAAAGTATTATTGTTGAGAAGGGACACTCAAGAGAATGTTATGTCAAGGTCTGTTAACAAGGTGGAAAATTCTATTAATGAATATTGTTTAGGTCTACTGCAAATTTAATTCCAAGTGAAATCATGAAGAATAAAGGAACCAAGATGTTGGTCTCTTGAAAAAGAAAGAGAGAATGCAAATAAAACATTCATTGTAACTGGTAAGTGAAATAAGATTACAGAAGAAGGGATAGAAAAGGACCTGGTCATTTTAGCTGAATATTTTATCAAACCAATACGTGGTGGAAAGTATGAAGATCCATGTGAGCTCTTGCGTACTAGATCTAAATATGCTATACTAAAAGACAATATTTGGCCAACGTATGGAAGATACTTATATGAAGAGAATAGATATGAGAATCATGACCACTACAATTGGATCTTAGGTACAACCAAACCATAACTGTATAAATAATATGTATGAAGAAAGTTGAGAGTGATTCCTTAGTGCATATGGAAATGCTTGGGAATATATATATAAAATTATTATAGGCTAACAATAGTCTATTAATATGCATGAAATGAAGAGGATATGATGGTATAATGTGTTTATTGAAATATTATGTAACCAACAATTGGTTGATATCATGGTTAAAGGTATCGATGAAGCTACAACATATGACAGTGAATCCTATAAGGAAAAGAAGAGGACAACAAAATGTTGATCAACATGAACTTGGTGAAGGAGTATGGAAACCTAAATAACACACCAATTGATTAGGTAGAGTCAAATAAATTGATGTCAACCATGCAAGTATAAATTTGGTATGGTTAAGTTTCATATAGGTCCAAGGGAATTTATGTAAGAATTCCCAAAAACAGATTTTTTATCTAAACTCCTATGATTATGTAATTTGAATGCATGCATGTGACATAAATGCAATGACATGGTGTGTTGGTTAAGAGTAATAAGCAAGGAAGGTTAGGATATATAGTAATGTTTTAGAAAGTGAATGCCAACATAGCTATCCATGTGTGAGGCCATAATTTTGTTGGATATGGAAAGGTTATATCTCTACGCAAGTCTCTAGTGGTCTGCCTACTTGTATTATTGTCCTAGATTGTAACCTTATTTCCAACAATAAATATCACTTGTAGAGGGGAAGGGTTCCTAAGGGACTATAGAGAAGAGAAAGGAAATTCTTCCAGTACACCCAAGGGATTGTTTAGCAGGGAAGGGGTTTATTCCTGGTTTTTTATTGGGATAAAGAGAAAGGTGTCCAGATGTTCAATCAATTTTTGGGGAGATGGTTGGATGATGTGTTGAGTAATTGGCTAGACCTTACAACTTATCATGGTAGAATACATGACATATAAATGTGGTATCTTGGAATCAATGCAAGGATGCATTGAATATGTGTGCATAATTAGTCATGAAAGTGTGCAAGTGGTGAATATGAACACTTAATTTGGAGAAGTGTGAATGCATGCTTATGTTATATTTAATTTTGTATGTTATATTCATTGAAATTACTATGTTAATAGTTGAAATGAGGGAATTGTCACTAATTCATGAATTTGAGATCATTTTAGGATTCATGGATATGGTAATAAAAGAGTTGCATGCTAGAGTAGTCACATTTGGATGGAATACATGAAATCTCTATCAGGGGAATAGATTTAAGGAAAATGATGATGGTTGAAATAAGGAAATCTTGGGAAGAAATCCACTATAACGACACTATGATCGTATGTTTGCAACAAATTATTTTTTAAACAATACCAATGGATGCCTGGTAATAAGTTGGCTCTCTCCTTACACATTGTTATTACTCCATAATTTACCTTGGTTGCAGGAGGGAAACCACGGAGTTAACCACATACCACTTTGGGCTTGGAATCTGGCCTTTCCAAACTAGAGATGGCTCTCTCATTATAAATTAGGCTTAGTGGCTAGATATGAAATGGAAATAAGGTTTTAATATGTGGTGGCAAAGTCAAGAGAGGAGAACCATAGGGCATGGAGTTAAGTTTAATTCTATGGAAACTATCGGTGATTGGTTTTAGGTCTATCAAGGAAGAAGAGGGTTGGTAGGTGATGACATTTTAGTTAAATTATCATTGTAATATAATGGAATAAGGGGGAAAAAATACACTAAGAGCATCAACTAGGATGAATTTTGATTGTGTTTAGTAGAACTTATAGTACTTAATTGCTCAATTTATAACACAAACCCAAATGAATTCCAAACCATTAATTTCCAATTAAGTATATGCAGGTTACAAATGAAATGAAAAATAAAACAAGAAAATACATAAACAAGAGAGAAGCACAAACTTCACACCACCACCACAAGAATATCTAGTAAGAGTCACTGTGTACTTCTGCATTAATATTTCATTAAAGTACTCAAAATTACAAAATGCCCAAGAATGTATTTTCTACACTCCTTTCCCACCTATTGTACATTCAAAATGATCCAATTTAAAGTAAAGATCCATCCCTAAGCTAGAGATGTCGATATTCAACCACTTTCCTTCATTTTTGGATCTAGTTACATCAAAAATAGGAACAAATTCAAAACTGCTTGCTAAGAAATAGGAATCAATTTGTTGAAAGTAGGGGTCAAATATAAAATCATATCTCTTTAATAATGATAGTTGTTACAAAATTAGGAGAGGTTGTTGGATATGAACCTGTGTTTGAGAAAAAACTCTTCCAGTTTTTGAAAAAATTTCTCTAGCTTCTCGAGATCTGCACCCAAATATAATAACTAAAACAATAAATCATTAAATATTTAAATCTGAAAAATAGGCTGAAAAGATCCCTTAGAATATCACAAACTATGAAACCTATGAAAAAAATGAGAGAGTGTTAAGAACCAAATATCAATATAGCATAGGAAAACCTTAGAAAAAGTACTCAACGCCTTGAAAAAGAGATAATTTCAGATAATAAGCCTCTTCAAGGGGGCAACCTCCTTTTACCCCACTTAAATGTTCAAGTACAAGATGATTCAAAATGAAAATGTCTCCTTGGTATATATAGGAGACTAGGAGGTATAATTACAACTAATGGCCTAAAGTTGACACAAATAAAATAACATTACTAATATAATATGCCCCAATTAAGGGGTAATGAGCCAATATTAGGGCTTAACATGCCCCTCCCCTTGAGACAAGTGTTATCTGCAACGCTTGAGTAACTCTGGATGCTTCTGTATAAAAGACTCAT
This sequence comes from Picea mariana, assembly GCA_032191745.1. Classification (NCBI taxonomy): domain Eukaryota; kingdom Viridiplantae; phylum Streptophyta; class Pinopsida; order Pinales; family Pinaceae; genus Picea; species Picea mariana. Next base: position 124 of record JASDQU010401370.1, on the reverse strand, counting down.
CTTTCCAAGTGGAATCTTTAGCCAGTAGTTTCCTCCATTTAATGAGATACTCTGAAATGGATCTATTCCTTAGCTGGTGAATTCTTATGTCAATGATGGCTTCAGGCTCCAATATGGTTTTTCC
>JASDQU010401365.1:0-10810 GCA_032191745.1 Picea mariana | reverse complement strand
TCACATGGATTCTTGTGACTGTGTTGTAATGGATGTTTGATTGCAGTGTTGTCATAGTGTTTTTAGTTTCTTAAAGATCTGAATCCAAGATCTTTTTTTCTGAGTTTTTTCTTCTTAGGCTACTGGAAGACCTGATGTTCATAGCAAACCTTTACATTTTCTTCTCAAGTTCTTCTTCCTACTCACCCTTACTACAACTTACTGACTGAAGTTAGATCAAAACCTCACCTATTCATGCATACCAACCTAGTTTTCTGAGTTAAGACTATACTTTCTTGAGATTGCGCCCATTTGACCCTTTCATAACCAATCTATGACATAAAATTCTGATGGGTATCAGGCTTACCTCTGCCACAATCCAGGGGTGACTTTTGGTGCTAACATTTCTGGCGCCACTGTCGGGGACAAAATTGAAGATTTTCCTTGGGATTGAACGACAAAGTTTACTAGTTCTGAAGGTGCATCAGAACTTAGTACATCAAATATTGCAACTATGCACCTGGTGACTCGACTATGGTGACTCCATTGATGCGTATCCACTGGCGACTCCATTGTTTCAGCTGTGGATTCTAGAGGCAGACACATGATGTCTACTCCACAACTACCTTTACCAACACCTAAAGCTGACCCAGAGAGAATCATCAGAAAAGGGAAGTCTCGTTGAGAAAGTAATTCTACTACTTAACCAGGTATTTTTGATGATATTCATTGTCCTCTTGTAGAAACTCCAATATCTGCTTCTCATTTTCCTATTATTCCATCTGTTGGAGTTTCCCGAAGTTTGAAGTTTGGGAGTGTTCTTGTTGATTTTTCCCCTCCTGGTATTGGATTGGAGGGAGAAATATTTTTCACTCCTATTTCCCCTGAAGTTGTACCATGGTCTAGACCCAAGACCGCAAAATATTTTCCCACTCTAGGTTTTATTACTCCTCCTCATGTTAGAGTTACTAATTTTGCAGAAAGGGAAACCTCTTTTCCTTCAAGCCCTTTAGCCTTTTCTACAAATCCTCCGTTGTTTCCATTTCCTCTTGGAAGTTCAGTTCCAGTTTCCCTTGTCTGAACCCCTTCCCCTCCTAATTCTCCTCCACCTATCATCCCTATGGCAGGTGCCAACCCTCCTAGAAACAGGATGGATGCCATAGTAGCTGATAGATATGCTCCTCCAGTCCTACCTCAACCAATGAATGCTATCCCTACTAAATATTACCTAAAGTATATGCCTAAATTCACTAGAGAGGAAGACATCACTGTTGAAGAGCATCTTGCTGCTTTCTACAGTTATGAAGACAACTTGAACATTGAAAATGAAGATGTCTGGATGAGAGTCTTTGTCCAGAGCCTTGATGGTGAGGTTAGAAAATGGTTTAGGGGACTGCCCCCTGGATCTATTGTTGGGATTGAAGCTCTAGATGATGTTTTCTTGAGGCAGTGGGGAGATAAAAAATACTTTATGTATTATATCACCGAGTTTGGGTCCCTGAAGAGAAAGGATGGAGAATCTGTCTCTGACTTCTCCAAAAGATTCAACAAAATGTACAATAAGATCCCTATTGAGATAAAGCCTACATAAGCCTCTGCCAAAATCACTTATGCAAGTTCTTTTGACCCTGACTTCTGCCTCCTATTGAGAGAAAGAAGAGTTACTTCCCTGGATCATATGTAAGATGCAACCTTGGAAGTGGAATCTAACGTGATGGCAGCTAATCGACTCAGGAATAAGGATTATAGAGACATGCCCAGGAAGAGATCTAAATCCTCCACCTCCGGTTCCTCTATTTACCCCCCTCAAATGGATGAATTAACCAAGTTACTAAAATCACTTTCAACTAGAATGGAAAAATTGGAAGTAGAGGGAAAGCCGACATACATAAATCCTCAAAATGTTGATAACAGAGGTAACTTCAGGAGGCCGAATAACAATGCTCCTCATATTATGCCAAGGGAACAAAGGGACAGAGATAGAAGTGATCAGAAAATTCAAACCCCTCTCCAAAACAATCTTGTTACTGATGACGAGAAGGCAGAAGAAGAGCAGGAGCTCAAGCTTGAAATCCATTGTCTCAGAGACACTTCCTCTTTTCCCCATTTCACTCAATCTCCATATGAGGAATTCCTCATGAACAATCAAATTAATGAGCTTAGTAAAGGAGAGAAAACAAATAGTGGTCCCAACAAATACAACCTCCGCTCTAAGAAGAAATAAGGGAAGTCCAACATCCCTGATCTAGCTCCCAAAGTAGAGAAGCTTGCTAAAGACGCAACCAACAACAACAAGGAAAATAAAGCCCAGAATTCCCCATCGATGGCCAAAGACCTTGTCTCAGAGGTAATGGAAATTATTAAGCTCCCTTACTCCTTTAGTTTTGATCATGAAATCCAAAAGATCAGGATCCCTATGCCCCTTTCAGAGCTAGTCAAGCATGAAGATTTCAAAAGGTCCCTCTCTAAGTTGTTGCAGTCTGAGCCATCCTGCCATTCCATAGACTCAGTGAATCTCTAGGATGAAAAGTGAGCAATAATATTAGTTCCTATGGTAGAATATAGAGATGATTCATCCCCTCATTTATACACATCATTGAACATACATGATAAGGTGTTGCATAATTGTCTGATGGACTCAGGGGCATCCCATAATCTCATGCCAAAAATTGTCATTGAAGAACTAGGATTAGAAATCACTAAAGCCTATCATGATTTATATTTGTTTGATTCGAGGAGAGTGCAATGTCTTGGGGTTATCAAAGATTTGGTCTTGACCTTGTTTCAGTTTCCCATGAAGAGTGTGGTCATGCATATTGTGGTGACCGATGTTCCTCCCAAGTTTGGCATGTTATTGTCAAGGTATTGGATAAAACGACTCAGAGGAACATTACATATGGACCTCACATATGCTACCATTCCAGTCTTTGGAGGGGAGCATAGGAGACTATACAAAGAAGCTCACTTGGCCTACATTATCAGTGATGATGTCGATCCTACCAATCATCCTATATTTTCCCTTGATATTGATTTGGGATCCATCTTATTGCATCTCATTAATTCCCCTGGAACTCCTCTTGAAATAAGAAACCCCATTACTCTCTGTGGAGATTCTCCTCTGATTACCTCTGTTTGGAAAATGTTCTTTGATGGAGCTTGTTCTAGAGAAGGTGTTGGTGTTGGATTAGTCTTTGTCTCCCCCGCTTAGGAAACTATATCTCTGTCCTAAAAGTTGGAATTTGAAGCTACCAATAATGTGGCAGAGTTTGAAGCTCTTGTTTTGGGATTAAAGTCTGCAAAGGACATGGGGATCAAGGAAATATCTGTGTTTGGGGATGATGAGTTGATTATCCAACAGATCATAAATGATTATCAGGCCAAACACCCTCATCTCAGAGGTTACATAAATGAAGTGTGGGATTTGGTTGACATCTTTTTCTTGTCTTTCAACATTTCATTTGTTCCAAGAGAAGAAAATGTCAAGGATGATTATTTGGATGTTTCATTTAGCAATTTCAGAGTTCTTCCACCACCCAAGCTCAAGTATGGTATAGAAGTAAAATACAAGCCCTCTATACCTGAAAACATCAAGAACTGGAAGGTGTTCAAGGATGATCTTGAGATCAAAATATTCCTAGAGATTGCTGATGAGTTTTCAGAATTGCATATTGATCAAGATCCTGACTCCGAAACCGATCCTCATGCTGATGTTTTTCTGAACAAGACTATTGATCATCATATTGTCCAGTTGCCTAGAAATCATATTCCCAAGGGACTAGTTCCTTTGGAAAGATTACTTTACAGGAATGATGTGGCAGTAAAGGGTAAAGTTTTGAACGAGGATGTTGAGGTAGCTGAGTGCAATATTGGCACAGAGGGGAATCCAAAATTCGTCAAGTTGTCAAGCAGCTTGTCGAGGGAACAAAGGGCTGAGTATGTTGAGTTATTAAAAGAATTCGCTGATGTGTTTTCCTAGACCTATGAAGACCTCAGAACATATGACACTAGCATCATTGAGCATAAGATCCCATTGAAGGAGGAGGCCAAATTATTTAGGCAGAAATTGAGGCAAATAAATCCTATGTTTCTTCCTATTATGGAGAAGGAGGTAAAGAAGTTGTTGGACGCCAAAATCATTGCCCCTTTGAGATATTCTGAATGGGTCGCCAACTTGGTCCCGATAAGGAAAAAGAACAGAGAAATCAAACTCTGTGTCGATTTTAGGAATCTGAACAGAAGTTCTAAAAGGGACAATTACCCTTTGCCAAAAATGGAACACATGTTGTAGAGGGTAACAAGCACATCCAAGATTTCCATGATTGATGGATTCTTTGGCTACAATAAGATTTTTGTCCTGCCTGAGGACAGAGAAAAGACAACCTTCACCACTCCTTGGGGCACATTCATGTATGCTAAAATTCCCTTTGGACTGATGAAAATAGGAGTGACCTTCCAATGAGCCATGGATATTGCCTTCATTGAAGAAAAGGATAAATTTGTGGTCATCTATTTGGATGACATAATAGTCTTCTCCAAACTGGATAAAGAACATTGCTGTCATCCGAGAAAAGTCTTCCTGAAATGCAGAAGGTTTGGTCTTTCCCTAAATCCCAATAAATCTCTATTTTCCATGTGTTTCCGTCCTTATACACACTTTAAAATGTGAGCTAAGTCTGGCTCACTTAGTGTGTCCTTGGAGGCACAATGCATAGGTTCACATCCCACACTATCACTTTGAATGGAACCTCTTCCATCTAGGCTTACTCCTAAGGAAGCCAAAGGGGGTAGACCTTAGTTACTAGATGTGTTAAAGTTAAGTTCTAGGAGTTAGTTTTAATTTCTTAAGGTTAGAGGGGTTTCTAATCCTAAGATGCACAAGCAACAAATGCAAGATGCAAGCGATAGCATGTAAAGCAAGCATTTTCCCTAGGTCAACTAAGACTAGTGCCTAAAGATTGGGCAAGGGGTCAACTATGTTAAGGAGTGTTTTGTTACAAGTATATTACAAGCTACTTACAAGATTACAAAAGAATCAATTAAACCAATGAATATTAGATACAAGTACTTACAAAAGAATTACAAAATATCTATTCACAAATGAGATATCCACAAAGTACTTGATGCAAGATTTACAAATAAAGAATATCTAAGATACAACAAACAAGCTAACCATGTTTTACTTATATGTGTGCAGAATATCAAAAGACTAAAGCATCACATCACGTTATCATCAAAGCATCGAGATCATCATAATCAACACATTAATATCATCAAAACATTCAAAATATTTAGAAGATTTAAGCACAACTGTTATAAAGAATATTGAAGATGATCCACACTCTTAGTTGTTAAACCCACAAGTAGTTTATTAGGTTTGGTCCAGGGTTTAATTATTAGGCTTTTTTAAAATTTATCAAATTTTATTAAAGCTTTCACCAAAGCCTCCTCCTCTTGTTTCAAAATAACTATTGGATGCTCAATAAGTGTCACCACCCTAGCTTCACAGGTCACCCCAAAACAAGAGTACTTCTCGGAGAGGACACACACCTGGTGCGCCACGAGACAGTCCCCTACCACTACCCTCCATTGTTTTCCTCAAGCCCCATTTTAGGTGGTCTAAGGTACCCTAAATAGCCTATTAAGTATAGATATTGATTAGGTAGACTTTTAGGTGATTATTAGAGTGTTTTGAAGATTTTAAGGCACTTTTAAGGTGTGATTTAGTGATATGGCTGAAACTGTTATGAGCTTTTAAGTGTGTTGCTTCAAGCTTATGCAATTAAGCATATAAACACATGTAAAGAAAATAAAGATGGCTGAAAAAGATTTAGATTATCGCATCCACATATGAGCTTGCTATTAAGAAGCAATCACAATGGCAAGAATGACTTGTCTTCAAGAGATGGAAAGAAAATTTAGTGTGTTTTCCTACTTAACCAATCAATAACATTCAAGCCCAACCAAATGGCTTCCAATAGATATAATAAATAGAAAGATAAACCATTCACTTATTCAAGCACTTAGATATTTAAGTATTTATGATTTAAAACATGTGTATGAAGAAGAATGCTTGAAAATCAACTAAGCAAATAAAGATCTAGTTAGGTTACTTATTATGCCTCCCAATAGGCTTAAGACAATGATTATGTGTTTGATCTAAATCTAAAAAAGGATAGCATTAAGCCATAGATCACCAATCATATCATCAACCACTTAACCTTACCTATTGGGGTATTCCTCTCCCAACTAGGTAGACAATTAATTAGGTTTTTCTTAGTTAGGTTAAGTTCTTTCAAGATTTAGAGATTAGTGAAAACAAGTAAAAGATTAAGGGAGAGAGAAACTAAGAAAGTAAACTATCAAACAAGCAAGCAAGCAAGAGACTACTTTACCGCACATCCTAGGTTGAGAAGGTGCCCCTCACCTTCTAAACCTCACGTACTAGCCAAAAAGGGAACAATAAAATGCTAAAAATGAAACCCTAGCTAGATCTATGCTGCCCAACAAGCTCACACAAAGAGGAAGACCGTACCACTTCTTCCTCTACAAGTGTAAGCTACTACAAGCAAGAAAAAGAGGCAAAAAAGTACCAAAATGATGAAAATTTGCAAGGTAGGGTTTAGAGATAGCTACCAAACCCCTTGGAGGGTCTCTTAGTGTTGTGTGGATGTCCTTTGGGCAGCCAATAGTTCTCTCAATCAGATCTGAAACCTGCAAAACCAGCAAGCTATGCTTGCTAGAAAAGCTACACACAACCAAGAAAAATGATGGAAAACCCTTTATTTTTAGGACAAGAACTTTCCACAAGAAAAAGATAGTATATTGTATATAAATGACCTATCTAAACATGTTATGCTAGCTGAAAAATGAATGTGTATGAACAACAATATAGATGAAGAGTAAAGGGTTAGAAAAGTGGAGTGTATGAGTGCCTTAAGAGACCCTTCTCCTTGAAGGAGTTCCCAATGAAACCCTTGAAGTATAAACCTGCAAAACTTCCTTAAGTGATGTGCATACAAGAGATAATATGTTGATGTATGTAAATAAAATGACACTTCAATCCTATCTAATACATCATGATAGATAAACCCATAAGCATACACATTAATAGATCTACTTAGATAACACTTTACCTAAGATCAAAAGTTGCAATCACCCAAAGAAATTGATACAATGTTACCTCATAAGCATAAGAAGATCAAGCATACACATTTTCCCTCTAGTTATCCTCCAAAGTTTCTCCTTTATTATTACTCAAGAAAGTAGATCTTGGAGAGAAAATACTCCAAAACCCTAAGAGCATAGAATGGAAAAATGGAATAATGGAGAGAGAGAGAGATGGAAATCAAGTAGCATAACAATAGCTCAATATATGGTGAGTTGGGAGTGAGAAGAGGGATCTATTTATACTTAGAGAGGCAAACCTACCTCTCTTGGATCAATGCCAAGTGTCCACCACCAAGCATAAGAGTAGATCTCAAGGCTAGGGCACACCATCTAGGGTTTACATCATAGATCTAGGGTGTAGATGGGTGTGGGAGGTGTTGGGATCACACAAAACACAAGTGAGAGGCTATGGGATTCATTCTAGGGAAGAGGAAGAGGCCCCAATAAATAAAAACAAATTTTCCTTGGAGATCAACAAAAAGGGGGCTTAACTCTCATTGGAGGGCGCAAAAACAGGGGGAAATGGAAGGAATGGAGGGGGATTAATGAGAAAAATGGAGTGGGATCACCCTAGTAGGTTATGTGGGGGTTAAAGGGAGTCATAAATCATTAGAGGGGGCACCATTTAAGTCACAACGTCCACCACCAAGGAAAAACGTCAATCCCCCTAGGTGGGCGTAACTTTTGAGTGAAAAGAGGGTGTAAGGGGTTAGAAGAGGTTGGAAAAGGTTAGGAGGGTCATTTTATGCTTAGGGAATCTCTCTCTAACCTTTATTACATCATTTTACATCCTCTAACTCATTATTACAATTTTTACATTTTTGCCATGTTTGGACTTTAGCAATTAAAATTGTTGTTTTAGATTGACTGACACTCCGAGTGGACAAACCCATGGCGAAATTTGTCCGAATGAGTTGAAACTTGGTCCATGGATGCAAGGGGTGCTATTCCATTTCTTTGAGCACAAATACCCCTATCAAAATTCCAAGGACCTAGTTTTTACAATTATTGCTCAAAAATAAATGATTAATTAAATAATTAAACCTCCAAACTTAGGGAAATTTAATTAAAAATTAATTAATTAAAAAAAACTGGCTTAGACTCGATGGAATCCCATGAAACTTTCTAAGATGTCTTGCATGGTCATTTAAAATGATTCCCTATAATAGTTACTAAAACATAAGCCCACTAGAACGTCATTCACCACTTTGGAGGAATTATTGCAAGTGTGAGGGAAAAACTAAAGGGAAATCAATAAGGCAAAAAATCCCAATTGATATCCCAAGGATAAAAAACCCTTGATGAAAGGAAATCTCCCAGTGAACCGATCCCAAGTTAACTGACCTAGACATGACTCATGCAGACCTATTACATTATTAACCCACGCAGGGGTGTGAGAATTCCAATTACAAAATAAAGTGTTGGGGCCAAACACTTCTCTGTAGGAACAAAAGTCTTCGACAACATGGCATCTGATGATGCATCTCTTCATGGCACATGATTTGACCACCTGTGCTAAATGGGTGGCCAACATCTGGATCCACATGGGGACATGTGTTCGATCTTCTCACTTGAGACGGAGAGCATACGAGAATCCAGCACCTACAAAACAGAGTGCTCACCAATAGCCAACATAAGAATACATACATACATGATAAAATCAATGAATTCTATATACAACATTTACATAATGAAATAACTAAAGTACAACATCATTAATTTACAACAAATGATATCTATGGTACCGAAAAAAAAATTCTAAGTACATATTGACATAATAAATTGAAATAATACAAATTTAAAATACAAGGAAGGGTTAGAGATACGTTACAACCACCCATGCAATGGGTGAAATGATGCCACAAGTGTCTGAAACATCCTTGTCGAGGATGACTCACAGAAGACCGCTTCCCAAGTTTTATCAACTTTGAACTTTTTTTGAGGAAGAACCAACCAAGTACCATGCTCCTTCTTCCTTTTAACCAAACACTGGAATATGACAAGCCGTGTAAACTCTGAATACTTTGTTGCTCATGACTGTCAAGGTGGAAGGACAACCAATACTCATAATGATATGGCATATTTAAACTGAAGTTTCCTTCCATTTCCACATAATTATGCATTAACTCATCTTCTGGTTGAGAGGTTGAAAAATAATCTACCACAGGAACCATCATACTGTTTTCCTCAAGATTTTCAAAGTTAGCCTTCAAAAATATTGGTTCCTCGGGAGGAGGGTGGGGACTTGAATCATCTAGATATTCAACATTTTCAATATCAAGTTCCTTTTCTTCCTCAAAATGAATGATTGGCTCATCCATGGATTCATCCAAAAATTCTCCTTGAACTTCCTCATCTTTTTCACTGTCAAGCTCAAGTTCAAGCGGGTCCGGATATTCAATACAAGTTTCTGTAAAGTCATCTTCTATGACCTCCAATTGATCTTCCAGGGCCACAAATTTTTCATTCATGGCTTCAAACTGTTTGTCATGGGCCAGTTGTATGGCCCCAAGCTGTTTAGTATGGGCATAATGCATGTTCAAAATTATTTCTTTAAGCTCCTTAATGGGATCTGGTGGAGTATCTTCTTCTATGTCTGAACAGATTGTGTCCATATCTGGGAGGTTGTTTTCCCTCCATCTTTCCATAAAGTCATCATCTGATTCATATGGAAACATGCTAACTTCATCCAAAAACCTTTTCAAGTTCAAGGATGAAGAGAACAAACTGTGAGTTCCTTCTCGAAGAAAACTTTGTCAAATTATTTTTAAAGTGGAGTCGCCAGAGCATCAAACAAAGCAAAAACAGGAAGGAAAAAGTTAATTTGTTATGTTTGGAACAACCATCGGAAATCAATAAGTGTTTCTTCTCCAAAAATCTCAAGAAGCCAACACGGATTGCTCCTTGCAGTATACTTGATACATTTGTTCAGTGGAGTCACCACTTGGAAAAGAATTACACAAAGCTAACCAATGCAAGCTCAAAGAATTATTAGTTCTTAAAAAGTTAAGTCGTTAAGACCAAGGATAAATGACTTATCCCCGACAATGGCACCAAAGATGTTGTTGTCCTTATACACACTTGCAAACGTGAGCTAAGTCCAAATTACTTAGTGTGTCCTTGGAGGCATAATGCCTAGGTTCACAGCCCACACTGTCACTTTGACAGGAACCTCTTCCGTCTAAGCTTACTCCTAGGGAAGCCGAAGGGGGTAGACCTTAGCTACTAGATGTGTTAAAGTTAAGTTATAGGAGTTAGTTTAAATTTCTTAAGGTTAGAGGGGTTTCTGATCCTAAGATGGACAAGTAGCCAATGCAAGATGCAAGGGATAGCATGTATAGCAAGCCTTTTCCCTAGGTCAACTAAGACTAGTGCCTAAATATTGGGCAAGGGGTCAACTATGTTAAGGGGTGTTTTGTTACAAGTATATTACAAGTTACTTACAATATTACAAAACAATCAATTAAACCAATGAATATTAGATACAAGTACTTACAAAAGAATTACAAAATATCTATTCACAAATGAGATATCCACAAAGTACTTGATGCAAGATTTACAAATAAAGAATATCTAAGATATAACAAACAAGCTAACTGTTGGATTACTGAGAGGGGGGGTGAATCAGTAATAACGTAATTATAATCCTTTTTCTTCAAATGTT
>JASDQU010401358.1:0-10810 GCA_032191745.1 Picea mariana | reverse complement strand
ATATATATATAGGTTGACAACTTTATATCATACACATCCCATTATCATTACATATTACATATTGTCACAAATATGATAATGTTGATGAATGAGCATCATATATATTGATGTTGATAATATAGACATACATTTTTATCAATCGTTGAACATAAAACAATAACAATATTTTATTATCAATCAATGGAAATCCTCTACAACCTCCTCTTATAAGTAAAACAATAATAATATTTTATTATCAATCAATGAGAATCCTCTACAACCTCCTCTTATAAGTATATGTTTAATTATAACAATTTGTAATAGTATTTTTTCATTATAACATTAATGAAAACATTAATTTTGAAAACACAATGCAAAATGTTACTACAACCACATTTTGAATAGTTATTGTATTTAAAATAATTAAATATTAATATTGTGTATCAATAAAATACTAATGCAAACATTTAAAGTACAATTATTAAGTAAATATTACACATTATTATAATAATAAACAAATAAACACTATTATTATTTGGGAGGGGGTTATTAATAGAAAAAATGTATTATTATAATATATTTTCTCTATTAATACCCTGCTCACATATATGTGAACTACTCTCTATTATGTATTATCACAAATATGATAATATTGATGAATGAATATATATATATATATATATATATATATATATATATATATATATATATATTATGATAATGTTATTATGTATTATCACAAATATAATAATAAATAAATATATATATATATATATATATATAATATGATAATACTGATGAATGAACATTATATATTTTGATGTTGATTATATATATATATATATATATATATATATATATATATATATATATAATAAAAAACCCATTATCATTACATATTGTCACAAATATGATAATGTTGATGAATGAGCATCATATATATTGATGTTGATAATATAGACATACATTTTTATCAATCGTTGAACATAAAACAATAACAATATTTTATTATCAATCAATGGAAATCCTCTACAACCTCCTCTTATAAGTAAAACAATAACAATATTTTATTATCAATCAATGAGAATCCTCTACAACCTCTCTTATAAGTATATGTTTAATTATAACAATTTGTAATAGTATTTTTTCATTATAATATTAATGAAAACATTAATTTTGAATACACAATGCGAAATGTTACTACAACCACATTTTGAATAGTTATTGTATTTAAAATAATTAAATATTAATATTGTGGATCAATAAAATACTAATTATTAAGTAAATATTACACATCATTATAATAATAAACAAATAAATAAGTTGTTAATAAACACATAATTAAATTGTTGTTATGAATGATTGCAATCTAGATACATTAAATAATTATTTGTTATATTTAAAATAATTAAATATTAATATTATGGATCAATAAAATATTAAATCAAACACTTAAAGTACAATTATTAAGTAAATATCAAACATCATTACAATAATAAACAAATAATTAGGTTATTAATAAACACATGATTAAATTATTGTCATGGGTGATTACAATCTAAACACATTAAATATTTCATCCCATGTGTTCTAATATTTGAATTTGAGTTATTATGTATATATACAACACAAATATTTATATTTGAATTTAAGTAATTATGCACATATACAACACAAATATTTAAGACTTTTTGTTTTGTTCTTTTAATAAAGTATTTCAATAATTTTTTTTTCTATTTTTATTAATTTAAAAATTTCATTTCATTTTTTTATTAATTTAATAATTTCATTTCATTTTACTTGTATCACTTTTCTTTTGTATCACTTCTCTTTTTTATATGTTGATTAATTTAATAATTTCATTTCATTTTTCTATTAATTTAATAATTTCATTTCATTTTACTTGTATGAATACTTGTATCACTTTTCTTTTGTATCACTTCTCTTTTTTATATGTTGATGTAAAGTTTTTTAAACACATTTGGAAAATTCAATCAATCAAATAAAGTGTTTATTGAAATGTTCTTTTATAATATTCTAACAATATGAAATCTCAACGATTCTCTTTATTTTGTTTTTCAATCAAAATTGTTATTAACTAAATGCAACACAAACTAATGAACACTGGTATCTTATATTATAAGTTCAAGATCATATTAGTGTCATGGTCACATGACACATGTGAATTATATGGTATTAGGTTTCAAAATGCTACTATATCACATAATTAAGATATGCATCAATGCACAATTCACGATGGTAAAGCTAGTAGAAGCTATCTAGACCATGTTAAGTATACCAAACTTAATAATTGTATTATCATTGTTTTATTATAGTAATTTTCTTCAAGTCTAATGCTATTATTATTGGAAATTGTAAGTGTGAAACTTTTAAAGTATTGGGAATTGTAATATTCCGTTCTTGCGTGCATTGAGCGAACTTATTTTTTAAGGACACTTGCTTGCAAGTGATCCAGATTATTATACTATTGTCTGTTTGATTATGATTATGAGATATTATGGATATGATGATATGTTATTTTGTTGTACTTACATAGAAAAATGCTATTGACTGGGTTTTCCTGAGTGTGTAGGACTTTGGACATTGAGGATGCAGAGGCATCGATGAAACTCCTTGGACTTCAGATCGAGTTAGGGAGTGGATTGTTGGGTTTGAATGTTGTTGATGTGACATATGTACATATGATTAGAGGTTATGATGATTGATTATTATTGCTGACATGATTCGTTGATGGATGTAGATTGACGATAACTTGTCGACCCGACTCACATGTGGAGTAGAGGGGTCACGCACGACAACCCGAGAATTTGAGGGAGAGGTGTGGCAGAAGCCCTGCCACATCCTACTAGAACTCCCATCGTGGCTCGAACTGTAGGTTAACTATTACCTAGTTCAAGAGGACCCACGATGCCGTGAGGGAAGACCGCGACAATCACTCACGATGCTTCTAAGGGGCGCGCTATAAGGTGGGGGCATTATTCCTTAGAGTCCCTTAGTCTCCCACAATATCACCTAGCAAAGTATTGACTCTAGGGGTTTGATGTCTACCAAAGTCAGTCAAGAGGTGAGTGACACCCTTGGAGCATGCAGTGCATCCTAAAGGGCATGTTGCGCAAGGAAAACAGAAAGAGGTGAGTGGTATCCTTGGAGCACGTCACGCAAGGAAAACAGAAAGAGGTGAGTGGCAACCTTGGAGCATGTAGTGCGTCTTGAAGGGCATGTCGTGCAAGGAAAACAGAAAGAGGCGAGTGACACCCTTGGAGAACATAGTGCATCCTGAAGGGCACGTCGCGATTTTAATTGGTAAGTGAATAAACCTAGTCGGCCTTAAAATGAATGATGTGATAAGTAAGGTTTAAAAACAATTTTTCCATAATAAAAAAAATGTCACCCAGCCTATTGAAATTAAAACCTAGGTCTAAGTAGAACATGTGGTCAAATTGTTTTTTATAATAAATAAACATGTAACAAGAAGGGGGGTAAGAAATTCAAATTTATTTATTAAAGTCAAAATTATAATGGAGGATTAAAATTAAAAAAAGGGAAATGGTTGCTTTTGTCTACTTTTGCTAATTTAATTTTTAGTTAAAAAGAAAAGAGGGTAAATGGTTGTTTTATCTACACTTGCTAAATTGATTTTTAGTTAAAAAAGGAAAAAAGAGAAACTTAAAAGAAATAGGAAACTTAAAGAAAAAAAGGGGAAACTTAAAGAAAAGGGGAAACACAAAGAAAAAGTTCAATGTCTAACTTAGTAAGGAATCTTTCCTTTGGAACTTTCTAATTATGAAATCAACTAGGAATTAAGTAAGGCGTAAGTCATTTAAGAAGTGTAAGGGAATTTTAGGACATCGACGAGCGTTTTTAGGAATGCTCTTAGGTGGATGAGGGAAATAGGAATATTTAATTAATTAATAAAAATGATTTTCTGGTGCAACTAGGGGATGGGTGACATGTATACGAGGGAGGTTTTTCGAAATTAATTAACTGAAAAAGGAATTTAATGAGAATTTGGGAAACTAATTACTTAAAAAACATAAAAAGGATGGAGGAGGAGGAGTATGGATCTGATCTTTTTGTGTGACGTTACGCTGCTGAAATTTTACCTTGACTGAACTTTCTCTTGTGGGAGTTGGGATACCCAACTCAGATAACAAGTGGTATCTTGACCTTGCAAGGTGAGATGGGTGCTAGCATTATCTGGTATTGTGTGCGTGGCCCCTTTACGGCTCGGGTGGTTCAGGGGGAAGAAGATTACCCCTAGCATTGGCTGGGAGGTACCAGTGATGTCACATTGGTTGGAAAGCGAGAGCTGGACAAAGTGCACATGGGACAATGACTTAGAGCTTTCGCATTTGACTACGATACACATGTGTATATTTGGAATGGTAGTTTAATATTGTTCCTGCGCCTTCAGTACCGTACTTCTACTGTGTTAAAGATTATGTTTTATTCAATGTTTTATAATCAAAGAACATAAAGTCATCCCAACCTTATGCTCACTGTATTTTGAATTGATTTCTCATGGCGAACCAAACTCTGACTGCAATGACTTCTCTGTGTTTGTTTTATTCATTATTACGAAGAAATTTGTGTTTTTATCTTCTGCCCTTATCCCTTTAGTTATTAGTTTGTGCCTGAGCAGTTGGCCAAGAGCCAAATCGACGGTCGTCACTCCAGTGTTCAAAGAGCTATAGATTCAAATGCCCTTCTTTCTGGTGCATGGATAATAAGTGAAGGATAAATTTCGCCCAACTGTCTGTCCCTTAATTATCTCTTCATTTTTCTCCTATGATTAAATTTTGATTAAACTCTGCATCTTGATGGATTAAACTCCACGTTTTAATTGTTTAAACTCTGATAAATCTTTGTGCATGAATGGTAAATCTTTGTGTTTTCTTGTGATTGATTTCATCTGTGTTTTCTGGGGATTGACTACTTCTGTGTTTCCTTGTCACTGATTATCTTTGAGTTTTCTCAGAGTCTTTACTCAACCTTCACATCACTAATTTTTGGGTGATTTACCCAGCCTTTACACAACAGTTACACCATGATTTTCGTGGCACATTACTCAACTTTCATCCTATGATTTTCGTGTCCTTTAACACAATGATTTTACCTGGCAACGATTTCATTTTGATAGATTTTTATCTCTCTTTTTAAATGCCCTTAACACAATGCTTTTACTTGGCAGCGATTTCGTTTTGATAGAGTTTTATCTCCCCTTTTAAACTCCCTTTACCCAGATCTTAGACAACAATTCACCCATGTTTATACAACCATTTACCCATATCTATTGGACAACGATTTATTTGCATGTTGTTGTGTATGACATCGAATTTCTATAGCGATTTTATATAGCTTGTTCATTTATGATAGTGAGTTTATTTATTGTATGTACAATATATATGTACTAGTGATTTCCCTAAATTTTAATTATGAGACAAAAATATCATACATTTTATTTAGAAAATGTTTATTTAGTCAACATATATACAGACAACGATTGTTTACATCTGCGTTTTCACACCAATAGCAATTTATATGTTCGACAACAAATTAATGGACTACGTAGATATATATATATATACATAAGTTACAAAACGCTTCTATATGTAATGTCAACGTTTTCTTTTTATGTGAATGATGGAATATGATAGACAACGTTCATATATTAATGTCAATGTTTTTTTTGGGATAGCGATATTATGCTCTGCGTTTTTGAATATCATATTAACTCAGCATTTCATGTATTTACTAGACTGGGATACCATACCTTAATAGACAACAACATCGTATATTGTATTAACTTAGCGAAGACATTTAAAAGACAACAAGTTTATATTTAAACGATAGCAAATTCATATATTGATAGAGATTT
The DNA here is from genome assembly GCA_032191745.1 of Picea mariana. Classification (NCBI taxonomy): domain Eukaryota; kingdom Viridiplantae; phylum Streptophyta; class Pinopsida; order Pinales; family Pinaceae; genus Picea; species Picea mariana. The sequence goes on along the minus strand of JASDQU010401358.1, from coordinate 4,932 downwards.
ACATATATATACTGATAGGAATTTAATGATTGCAATATATCCCTTGCGATATTTATAATGATAGCGATTTAATGATTGCAATATGTCCCTGTATTGATATAACGATAGTGATTTATAATGATAGCGATTTAATGATTGCAATATATTGATAGAGATTTAATGATTGCAATATATCCTTGTATATATGCCTTGCGATATTTATAATTGCAATATCATTGACTACGATTTACATACATATTGATAGCGCTTATATGTTGGAAAACATTTATATATTGTGACAGCATTCATATGTTGGACAACATTTATTTGTTGTGACAACGCTTATATGTTGGACAACGTTTATATATTGATATGTGATATTGATATCAATATGTGACAACGTTTATATATTGATTTGTGATATTGATATGCTGGACAACGTTTATATCAATATGAATATTGTTATATTGATATTGATATGTTGGACAACGTTTATATAGATGACAACGACTTTATATAATAGACAACAAATTTTTATATATAATTGACAACAAATTTTATATATGATAGACGACATTTCATATGATGACAACAATGTGTTGGACAACTGAGAGGAGGGGGTGAATCAGTTGTCAGCGTGCTTAAATGATTATGCTTCTTTTAAAATATTTACAAGGCACTCAATGATGATCACAATAATGCAGGGAAATGCACAATGGCACATTCAACATCAGTCGCATATATGAGAAACATAGAGACAGATATTTCCCAAGGAAACCCATACAGGGTAAAAACCTCTTATTCTTTATATGATAAGTATTATTTACATTATTTACATTATCCTACATTTGAGCACCAACTCATTGTGAGGCTACAACCTCTACTCTGCAAGCTGCAATTTGCTGAGAGCACCAACTCTCTGTTTTTTTCTAGCACCCACTAGAAGGAAGCACCAACTCCCTGGTTTCTCTAGCACCAACTAGAAGGAAGCACCAACTCCCTGTGTTCAAGCACCCACTTGAACCTCTGAGGACACTAGTCCTCCCTAGCACCTCCCAACCTCCCTGGATTATGAATATGAAATATTGAAACCTGTTACAGTGATATAGTGTTCAATAACAGCTTACCGGTCTCATCACTGTTCTGCAAGATTTTGCTACTCAGACTTCCTCGCTGTCTTCCAGCATGCATCCACTGCCCATTCTGTTCTTCTGCTTTTATGCTCTGTGCACCATGTCCATTCGCTGCACAGTTATTCTTATGTTCTTCTCAGCTGCTGCACTCTGATCCTTCTTTATGAATGAATCAACAACATCCATAACAATCCAAGCAACAACAACAACCACATCTCTTCTCTGTACTGTGTATTTATAGATTTTGTGCACCTTGTGCATGCAATGCACACAATCCCTCTTCATACTCACATCATGTCGATATCCTCCACAACTCGAGTGCTCTGTCTAATCATCATCGTGACTCTTCAGCTTCTCTGGCCGTTTTCCACTTGTTCAGTATCACTATATGTTATGCTGAGATTCCTCAGCCTCTTTGGCAGTAGAGACTCTTCGTCTTCTCTGTGACAGTCGAGATCACCTTCTCTGTTCCATTTACAAGATTCANTGGTTGTTACACTGTGACGTGCAATAGTAGCCCTCCGATCTCCTTCAGTTTCATCTGCACAGTTGGATTAGCTGTGATTTATGCGTTTCACACTTTTTCAATTTGGAGATTCTGTGATGAGGCATCTTGACTCTTCATGTTGCGAGCTTCGAAAAGGAGCTTGGCTGCTCTAGCTCCCTCCTCTACATGACTACAGGCGGTGACCACCGGTTATAGCGATATTTCACCTTTTCGTTATTTTGGCATTCGTATGATCCTGTGTCTTGACACTCCCAGACGCGATCCCCAAAATTTCAAGGTGGAGCTTTTCTGCACTAGGTCCTTCCTCCACATGACCACATGCAGTGACCACAGGCTATGCTATAAGGCACTGTGAACTTATGGTCTTCATTGAACTTGATCGATGGTCCACAATCTCTATGAATCAACGATCCAAATATTTTCACGATCTCGCATCTCACGGTTCCTTAAATGTGGGTTCTTGTTACTCCAAGTCGCGATACGCGAAGCTCTGAGATGGAGCTTAGATCAATGGTCTAGAACTCTTGGTGATATGATGGTCTAGATCTTATCATGAGTTTGCTTCTCGCGATTCTTGTGATGGAGGTTCTCGTCACTCCAACTCACGATACACGAAGCTCCGAGATGGAGATTAAATCAATGGTCCATGATTTTGATGAATCTACGGTTGCTATTAAATCATGATTTTGCATATCACGATTTCAATGGTCATATTTCTTGCCTCTCTAAGTTGTGAGTCGAAAAACTCCGAAATGGAGTCTTGGATCAACAGTCCTGATCAACACTTGATCTGAGAGTCATCAAAAATTGTAAATGGAGTCTCGGATCAACAGTCCCGTTTAGAAATGCTACTTCTCCTCCTGATCTTACTTTGTTCTGCTTACTCTGATCTTGCCATCGCTAATATTTGTCATCGCTGATCTTTGCCATCATTTTTCTTTCCATTGTTGTTCTTTGCCATCGCTGAACTTTGCCATCGCTGTTCTTGCCATCAATGACAAGCTTACTCCCAACTATAAACCTTCCAACAATCTCCCCCTTTGGCATTGATGGCAACCCTGAACGACTGCGCTAATCGGTTTGGACCTCCAATTGTAGCATCCGATCCATACAACTCCTTTTCTCCCCCTTTGACATCAATTTCAAAGAAAACACGCTCCCCCTGAGCTGTTGCATTAATTTTAGGAGGTATCAGATATGCAACCAATACAGGACTCCCCCTAATAGGATGGACTCTCTTAGATGTGAGACAAGATGACACCCAACTTCTGTCTGAGATATTCAAATGGTGTCTTNTTAGAAAATGATATTTTATGGGAATATTCTTGGTCTTGGAGTGGAATACAGGATTTTTAGACACACTAATGGCACTAGTGTTATCACAATGAATTGGGATCGGTGCAATGTATTTTACCTCCAAATTTGCAAGTGTCTGAATCATCCATAATACCTGAGTGCAACAGGTAGCAACAACAATGTACTCTACCTCTGTGGTTGATAAAGAAATGGAACCTTGCTTTTTACTAAGCCAGGCTACTAAGGAGTCACCCAGGAAGAATGCTCCTCCACTGGTGCTTTTTCTCTCATCAACACAGTTTGCCCAATCTACATCTGAATAAGCAGTCAACTGAAGATTTTAATTTCTGGGATACCACAAATCATAAGTCATTGTTTCTTTCAAATACCCGAATATCCTTTTGATGGCTTACAAATGACTCTGTTTAGGTGTAGCCTGATATCTTCCTACCATTCCTACAACATGCATTATGTCTGGGCGAGATTCTATGATGTACAACAAGCTTCCTATCATTGATCAATATGAGCTTTGATCAACATCAGGTGAATCATCATCCTTTCTTAATTTACATCCAGTTACCATAGGTGTACCCACAGGTTTAGAATCTTCCATTTGAAACCTTTTCAACATTTCTCTTAGATATTTTTCTTGAGAAATGAACATCCCTTTGGGCCTCTGAGTAATTTGTAGACCAAGAAAAAATGGTAGTTCTCCTATCATAGACATTTCAAATTCAGACTCCATGGCAGAAGAAAACCATTGTACTAATGAATCCTAATTACATCCAAAGATGATGTCATCTACATAGACCAGTACGATGAGCAAATTATTGTCCTCTGTTTTAATATACAGATTGCTGTCAGCTGTTCCTCTCTTGAACCCTTTCTCTTTGAGATACGTATCAAGTCTGTGATACCAGGCTCGAGGGGCCTGTTTTAAACCATATAAATCTTTCTTCAGCTTGCATACTAAGTCAGGGTTATCAAAGAGTTTGAAACCCTCTGGTTGTTCCATATAGACTTCTTCACTTAAATCTCCATTTAGAAATGTTGACTTGACATCCATTTGGTAGACTTTAAACCTTTTATGACAAGCATAGGCAAGAAACATTTTGATAGCTTCTAATCTTGTTATGGGCGAAAATGTTTCACCAAAATCCAGTCCTTCTATTTGAGCATAGCCTTTACAGACTAACCTTGCTTTGTTTCTTATAACTTGTCCTTGCTCATTCAAATTATTCTTAAAGATCCATTTGGAGCCAATGACGTTTTTACCTTCAGGTCTTTGAACCATCTCCCACGTATTGTTTTTCTCAATCTGATCAAGTTCATCAATCATTTCCTTAACCCAGTGATCATCTTTGATGGCTTCATTGAAATTCTTGGGTTCCATCATGGATATGAGAGCTATATGAGATTTTTCGGTGGTTTTGATTAGCTTTCCCCTAGTTTATACACCTTTGTCTTTTTCCCCAATTATCTGACTTGCAGGATGATTATTTTGAATGATTCTGGAGGAGGAATTTGTAGTTGACTGCTGATTTGAGTCTGTCTAAGTGTCTGAGTCTTCATCTAATTCAAAGTCTTCATTTTCTGATTCTTGGACCTATTCATCTTCAGCTTTAGCTGTGTCTTCTGTAGAAGACTCATTATTGTATACCTCTCTTGCTGGGATTCCTTCATCAATTTTTACATCAATACAATCAACCATTTTATGCATCCTCTTATTATAGCATCTATATCCTTTATTGTTTGTAGAATACCCTAAGAAGATACCTTCATCAACCCTGTCATCATATTTGCCAAGGTTCTCATCATTATTCTTTATGTAGCATTTACTGCCAAAGACTCTGAAGTGTTTGATTGAGGCAGGTCTTCCAAACCATAATTCATAAGGTGTCTTGTCACTTTGTGGTCTGAGGTGGGATTTGTTAAGCACATGGACTGCTGTGTGTATTGCTTCTACCCAGTAGGTTTAACCAATGTTCTTCTCATTCATCATTGACCTGGCCATTT
>JASDQU010401357.1:0-10810 GCA_032191745.1 Picea mariana | reverse complement strand
ATCTCATTAAAAATCATAACTTAAAATTAACGAAGCTACCATTGAAGATCATAACTCAAAATCAACTTCTATCTTATCATGCTGATGCTAGAAATGAGATTAACAAGTTATGCACTCCTACAGAGAGTATTTGAAAATCACAACTTGATAAATGAACACTATCTAAATAGATACTTTGCAAAGTGATTCAGCTTTATGAAACAGAGGAAAAAGACATGATCGAAAAATTAAAAAGCTTCTAAACAAGTGAACTACAACCTGCAAGAAAAGGGTTAAGAATCTAAATATGAACAAGTAAACATGGACTCTGTCTAAATTGCTATGCTCCAGAATGAATAAGCAAATAAATTACAATATGGAATCAAAATGTTAGAAATCAAAAGATAAACAAGTAAACATGGACATCCACACATGCTCTGTGATACACACACAATTCAAGAAATGAGCTGCAAGTTAGAAGAGATATAGAGTGATACGATTTCAACAAGCAATTCAAAAGTAAAGAAAGATATACGGTTATACAAATTAACAAGAAATTCGAAATTGGTAAGTGATGAAAGACAAATATGAAAATACAAATATATACTGGTATGAAAAACTACCTAGATCACTGGTGGGCTCCCCAGAAGGTCATGGAAATACTTCAATAAGAAAACACAGTCACTGAATTAACACAACGTTGGTATTGATCATCAAAAACATAGTATACAAGAAAATTGGAGATAATGTCTGTGTATATGAACAAAAATCCATGTCTCTCTTAGTGGAATAGGTAGAAGTATTTATAGAGTTATACAGAGTTTGAGAGGTCGATCACTGGAAGGGTCGACACTCTCTAAAAACATAAATACATTAAATTCATTTAACAAAAAACATATTTGTCCAACAGCCTTGTGCACTCCACATAGCGGTTGCTGCAACCACCCAAGTCTAAATGCATTGAGCTCCATAGATGGAGGGCATGAGTGGGCACAAAACCCATGTTCCTGATTCGTCCATCGAAGCCCGCCGATATGCTAACCACCAACTCCTCTGCGCTCCGAGTGCCGGATGGAGTGCCGGATGTAGGTCTAGACGAAGGACTGGATGGACGGTCGGATCACATTTTTGACCTGTTGCAAGAAAAAAAGAAACGTTAGATCATTGTAGTCATTCAAATAAATATGAATTAACATAAAACCATTGAAAAATGATGATTACACATACCTTGTGCTATTCCATGGAAAATTGATGCACAAAACTTGATAATACCTTTAAAAATGGCTAAATAAGAGCATAGAATGTATAATTTTCGTATGCAAAAATAATTTGGCCATTGGAAAAATAGTCAAAACACCAAATTAACAATCCTACGCTATCAGATCTTGTCTCTGTTTGACTCAAAATTGCTGCCTTTCACTCTTTTAGTCTTTATTGAGTTTGTGTTATCTTTCCTTATCGCAAAAATCAACCGTTCTCTTTCAAACTTGGTTCCTTTTTGCTTCTCTTTTCAATTATCTGATTGATTGGAGTTTTTCATAAGGAAGGTCATTGATCAAAATATTTATTCCCTCATCTTTGACCCCTTATTCCATACCAGAAGACTTTAAAGTGCGACTTTTGGTTTTTTAGTGTTTTTCCTTTGAGTGAATAGTTTGGTAGGTTGTTCTTCTTTTGGTCTCTTATTTTCTACCGAGAGTATCTTTTTTGTGTACTTTTGCTTCCTCTTTTTCAAATCACAGTAGTGAGCCTTTTTCATTATTAGTGAAAGAACAAATCATTAGACAAACATCTTAATTTACATTCTCAATCAAACAAAGAAATACTTGTATGCATTGGTTTTGGATATTGGAAAAGTTTTCTTTATAATTTGGCAATTGTTTTAATTCTTGTTGAGAACAAAATAGTATAAAATTTTGCATTCTTGAGTGTTTGTCAGTGAAAGAAAAAAACTCTTCCCGTTCTTGTAGCTAGAAGTTCATTGAAAAGAAAGTTTGCATCTCATTCTTTTCAAGTTCTTTTTGGAGTCGAGTCTCAAACATCATCAGTTTCACTATCATTCACCTTTGTGTAACGAACAACCATGAAAATGAGCGCTAATTAAGATCAAACTAAAAACTTTTGTTTTTATATCTTTACACCAACGATAGACTACGATTAGAGTTTTAGAATAGGCTGTGAGAATAACTCTCCAAAGAATTCAAGACAAATGCAAAATCTTGTGATAGGGAGAGTAAATCCAACCTTCGTATAAACATAGTTGGGATCCCCCTCTCACACAGGGGTTAAACACGAGGTCTTGTGTGGGAGAGAAACAAAGATTATCCCTCCAGGTATTAACCAATTTTAGTAGTACAATCGTATATTGAGGGTTCTTCTTGAGGATCAATTTTTTTCGTTTGGTCTCGGAGCTTCGTGAATTTCGAAAATGTTCAGGGTCCTCTGGAGTTTACTGGTCCATTTTTCCTTAGTTATCTTGAATAATTTCAGATTTGATAGCCTGCCCATATGTTTGGACTCGACTGTCAATTGTACCCGCTTAGAGGCTGACTACGAGTTGGTATCCTTCGTAGCAATAATCTTTAGGGTCCTTACACAAGGTGACGGTTAAGGGAAGTCTTTGTTGTACCTGGAACAAACGTTGGTCAAATTCACTCAAGCTTCTTGGAGGGTAACCCACGAGTAACACCATGAGGGAACTTGCACCAAGGTGTAAGTTTGTTAAGCAAGTCGCCAACATAACTGATACACCCACTCATATCCTATCCCCTTCTTAATTTGATCACGCGATGTTGGATTTCATCACCAACTAGTACGTTCATTGAGAGAAGGAATTGTTTGTTTGTTGGTTTTTAGATTTTTTAGTGAGTGTTGTTTGTTTACTTTAAGTTTTTCTTAAAAATTGGTACTGTGGCCGATAAAGGTCTTCATAGATCATGTAGGATGTAAGGGTTACCTCCAGAAGGGTACGAACCCCTACCTCCTAACTCACCTGAAGACACTTATTGTGAAGAGGTTGAAAACCATTCAGACACTAGGAGCGCCACCACTCCTTTGCTAGCAAATACTGAGAGATATTTAGTTACGGTTCAGGAATATTCCACCTTTATTGTTAACCCATCATTGGTAGTTCCTCTCGATCCAATCCGTGTTCGACTGAACTCTTAAGGTAACATTGTAGTAGAATATTCTCGCCTATTGTCAAGGCCATATAATCAACTAGATATGGAACCAATACAACCGAATTTTAATGAAGAATACACTACCCCTATCTGTTCTACTAAAATGGTAGATCCACAAAAAAACATTGTTCGTTCTATATCGAGAACCCAATTGGGACGAGACCTCTATGAGAAATTTAATTTTAGCCGACCACCCTTTGACCCTCCACATACCTCTACCACCACCCGTGCAGAGGCAGGACCATCAAGTCAGCCCATCGACCACCCCGTTGAACCAACATTCAATATTTCTACCACTTCAGGCCAAATTTAAAGTGAAACAAGAGTCGTGTTACCTAGTCATTTGCAAAGTACCTTGATGGTTACACCTCCCATCCCTCTTCAAGATACAACTTCTTATACTCCATAAAACCTAGTTGGGACACCTTCACATCAAAGAATGAAAAACCTTTCCACACAACTAAATCCAACCGCGGGACAAATCCCTACTAGGGGGAAACCCCCCTTTAGTGGAAAAATCCCTATCGAGGGGAAACTGTCCTCCAACATACAAAATTCAACTAGGGGGGAACCCCATCTTATCAGTCACATCCCAGTTTCTACCCAACCAATGGTAGGGGGAAAATCTCAATCTTAATTCACCAGAAACCCCCCTCAATCCCGGAGACCACCCAAGGGAGGTTAGTTCCATCAACCACATTAGGGAGGGCCATCGAACCCCAACCCATAGGGAGGAATCCCAAATCCCAATCCTTCTGGACTACATTGTGGATAACCTTTCCTCGGAGTCCCAAATCCCACTTGGGGTCCTCAAGGTCAATCATCTTTTCCTCCCCAAGGGCCAAATCCTTACCCTCCTCCGGGTCAAACTAGTTACTATCCTCAAGGGAAAGTTGGTTCTCCGTCTCAAACTAATCAAGCGAACTATCCTCCCTCGGGTTACATTGGCTATCCTCCCCAGGGCCAAATGGGTTTCCCCTCTCCTTTTATGCACATACCTCAACAAATGAATCTACGTTTGTTGGTCAACATCAACAACATATGAGAGGACTTGTTGGCTACAACTATCCACCACAACCAGTTTATGGTCCTACCAGTGTTCCTATGCCACACCAGTATCATCCTTAGGTGAATCGACAACTATCGTTCTTAGCCACTCTATATCTACTGAATCTATTGCGATTAACCAACGATCCCATATTACACTCCCTTTTTTGGCCAGTCAGTCCTGCCAAATTACCTTCCAATATTCTAAAATTTGACGGTAAACCTAGTGAAGACCCTAATAACCACGTTATGACCTTTCATCTATGGTGCTCATCAAATTCACTAATGGATGATTCTATCTGGTCACGTCTTTTCCAGTGTACACTTATCGGTAAAACGAATAAATGGTACATTGAATTACAACGCATAACTTTTCAATATTTTAATTCACTTTCCATGGCTTTTCTCATGCACTTTCAATTACCTATCTGATATGAAACCGACACAGAAATTTTGACCTCCCTTCGTCAGAAAAACTACGTCCATATTTATGATTATATTCATGAATGGAGACAATGACAAAGGTTGATCAAAGAAACCGGTCCCAACTAATTTCTAGATGAATGGTTCACCAAATCACTTTTACCTCCTATTGCTCATGACGTAGCCATGGGTGGTGTCATTACATAAGAGGAATCCATTGTTCGTGCCCAGTATCTGGAATTGGTTTATTCCCAATATGGTACTTTGTATGAATTGATTCCCAACTCTCTCGTCCCATCAACCGATCCATCAAAACCATCCTCCACTGCTCACTTAGATGGAGTTATCGGTTCCTTCAAAACCTAGTCTAGTTCATAGTCGACCAACATGACTAATCATTCAATTGCTACGCCCTGTACCGGATCGACTTAAATCTCATCAAAGTCCAACTTGAATCAACTATCTGATGTGAATGCAGTTCAATCTGCTTTTCCACAACAACCAGGGGGAAAGAATAAAACTAAGAATAAACCCAAGGAAAAAAATAATCAAACCGAAAATGCAAAAACACAAACACAACCACCTGCTACTGAAAAAAAACTGCAACGCAAACCGAAATTTCCATGTTCCATTTTTGGTGAAGATCACTACACATGAGATTTTCCTCATTGGGATGAAGTTGCCAAACTTTTTAAAGGAAATTATCAACCCGCTATATTGACACATCCTTTTCCATAGTAGCAGTCATTGGTTTCACAAACTCTTGCACCTAAGATAGGAGGAAACCCAAATCATCCTTCTAATGAGGAACCTTCATCGAGTGCACACATTTACATGTTTAATGGGATATATTTGACCACTCGTACTACGACATATGACACACCTCTAGGTAAACCTGATAAGGAGAAGGCAACTAATGGTACTACACCAGATCCACCTCCCACTACCATTACTCCTCCACCTCGTCCACTCCATATTGAGAAACCAAGCTTTGACTCTATTCTATGTCCACCAAGAGAACAATTCAAAATTAAACCTTTAATTCTAACTTGCATGCTTCTCAAAACTACAACATCCTTGAATATTTAGCCCAAGAACCTTGCGCTATGTCATCTCTCAAAGTTCTACAACACTGCCCTAGCCAACATAGGACTCTCTTGGCAGCCATTAGAGCTATAGATCTTGAGTCATCCCATAATATCATGTTCAACCTGGATAATTTTAAATCACGACTCTCTCACCAACTTGCTTTCCAAATCGATGTCATTATCCATAATTAACATATTCATCGCACAATATTGGATGAGGGGGAATCCACATGTGTCATATCCTTGGCTTGCTGGAAAGGCCTTAAATCACTTGGTCTTAATCAATCTCCCACCATGTTACGAGCATTTTATGGAAGAGTTTTTCATCCTCATGGATTATTACAATCCTTATCCATTCAATTGGGAGGAAAAATTGTTTCTGTAGATGTTGAAGTAGTCGATTCTCCCCTTGATTATAACTTGTTTCTAGGGAGAAGTTGGTTCTATGCTATAACCGTCGTCGCTTTTTATGAGGAAAATCAATCTGTGGCATGAGGTAAACCACAATAGACGGAAATGACTACAAAAATCAACTCTAATCTCAAGTATGCTATATAAACAAATATGCTAACAAGACAAGATAAAGAGCCTACCTCATCTAATACCATACAAGAGCCTACAAGATAAAGAGCATATGGTGATAATATATAAAGTTATCACATATAATATCATAATCCATCAATATTCATAACAAATACACCCATAGAATAAAAATTCAAATATTTTCAAGACATTGATTGGACGAGAAAAGAGTATTTCTATTAAAATGTAATAAAAAAAAAATGTATGAATGACAAACTTCCATGTTGGCACGTTCGGAACCGAGAAACTAAGTCCCTTTCAGTTGGGCCTCCACCACTTCAATCCTCCACCAAAGGCAAGCTCGTATAAGAGAGACAATGAGGTTCTCCATCAAATAGGGAAGATCTTGGGGGATGAACAACGCGTTCAAACTTAAAAGGACAAAGGGATGCAGACTCAGTATGAAGTGAATAATTTTTCTAGAGTAACTTTGCTCTCAAAGTTGAATTCTTCTCCTCTTTTCCACAACTTCGATATGGTCCATTTATAGCCTTCAAATGGAACTGAAGGACCATGTTAGAACGTTTCCAATATATTGAAGGTCAAGGATCATGAATCTTGTGATATGACATGGAAACCCAACACCATTTTTTAATTTTGGGCACAATGTTGGGCCCTTCGTTTTTGGTTAAGAAGCTACGCAAGAAGGACTACAGTCCCAGTTTTGATCAAATACAAGTTGCACAAGCTACAAAAAGAGCTAGACAATGGAGCAAGTAAATAAACCAAAATCGGTTGCGGAAAGGGACAACGCAACGACAACAAGGAAAAATTAGTTACAACAGAACAAGAAAGCATGTGAGCCCAAAGCCAGAACATCCCACTCAACCTATATATGAGATGAATATTACTGTAAAAGGGTTGTTGATTAGTTGTTAGTCGGATGCTAGTGTTGAGTATAGTTGGGTGTAGTTGAGGAAAGGTTCTGTAATTTTAATTTGTATACAGTTTTGGGAAAAAGGGTAGATAGAACTCTGCGACATGAGTCCTAAGCGAGAATGATGTAACATAGTACTAACTTGTATCTTTGAGATTGAATCCGATAAGCTCTGATGATAATAGATGAGTAAGGACCCAAAATTTTGAAATATACTGTGTCATTCTCTGTTTATGCTTATGAATTGTCTCTTTACAATACTTCTTTATGCTTGATAAGATCAATATGGTATCTCTGTTTACAAATGATTTTCACAACTTGGGTATCTTTAGTTCCAGTATGAATGAGGCCAGATCTGTTGTGTAGTTAGTCTATGTTGCACAAGCTCATGGTGAATCTTGAAGGTTCCGGGAACCCACCTAAGTATTGTCCTTTCCATTCCCTATCTTTTTGTCTTAGTTGTGTTTTGGGTGAGAAGAAGGTGAGACTTCTTCTCTTCAGAGGAGATGAAAATGCCAATGCTCTAGACTACTCGGTGCCTTTTGTTGGTAACTTGAGAAGGAACCTGGTCTGATCAATACCGTGCCAACACACAAAACCCAATGTACGTGGGCTATAATGGTACAACCTGCATATACAAATGTCGTATAGCTGTTAGGGCGTGTATATGTGGAAAAATAGAATTTTTATCTCTGGGAACTGTAAAAAGGGACTTCAAGTCTGCATAGGGAAATGGAAAAGGCCTTCTGAGAAATTTTGCATGGGGTGAGGAAATCTTGCGATGACATATTCCCCCTAATGTGTGAGGTCAGAGGAGTATTTGCAATAGATGAAATACATTATAATTCCCATAAGTGGAGTAATGGAGACCCATCTGGATGAACTAGTTGCTCATAAGAATATTACATTTCATAATGACTTTGTACACATGGCTTCCAACTTGAATTACACTGCAGATCCATGTGGAAATATACCAAACAACTATTCATGGCCATGAATAGGAAATACAAAAGTAGATGCATGCCATAAGCTGTCATAGTCACAAATAAGGCCCAGTGAAAACTATTCCCAAACTCAATCTGAAGATATCTGTAAACAATGGAGTACAATATGATATCCCATGATCACTAAAGTCATATAGGTACTGGTCCAATGAATTATAGCAACAACTCAGAAAATATGAAACTATGAACTAATGTCTTCAAGTCTTATACATGATCCGCCAAAGGTGCAAGTCTACATCATGTGAATAAAGGATTTAAGGTCGAACATAATGAGACTTCATTTGATTACTAATCATTAAGGTATATCATTAACAAACACGAGACAATCTACCGATAATGAAATTAGGTATCAAGGCACTGAGTACATTATCACAAGTGTGAATAAAGGTGTTGACATCGAACAATTGAAGAATCCATCAATCATGAGAAATTGATGTATTCCCAACTGTCGATGGTGAGAGAACCTGCCACTCATGACTGCAAGCCTCTAGGTACTCATAGGACTCTAGGTCTTGTTTCCAGAATAGATGGGTTGAATTCTATGAAAAGAGACCCACCGAAAGAAGAGCATTAACACATCTCTCATCATTCAGCATGGGGTAAGAAGCACGAGCTTGATTATTTGGAGGAACTCGGACAAAGAACATGTTCATGAACCAATGACCCTGTGCATCTTTTTCATGCACCATATGCAAGCAGTGCACGAAAAATACCCTCTGAATAACAACCAATAAGGAAAACTGCTGACAAAGTCGAGGAAAACACCAATAAGGCTAATGACATCCAAGGCACTACACGAATCCCAATGTGTGAATAGATTTTTTGTCGTTGAACACAAGGGAAACCCCCTAGAGAGGTAATGCTCCATAAAGGTTGTGTGTTGTCTGACCCTTATTTGACTCAGGTTACCTGCAGAATAACCCTCGCAGGTAACCTATGTGGCTACCTATGTCAAGCAACTAAAGCCACCATGATATAACCAATGCATAGGTGAACAATCGTAAGTCAGGTCCACCATATGGGTAGGGTAACAAAGCTAGAAATATCGAAAGCACCACCTCTCATAGAGGTAAAGAGACTAGCAAGACCCCCATATACTAATATATCCCCAGAAATATCTCTACCGCTAAGAAGGTATTGAAGGGATATCTCTGCAACTGACTTTGCACGACCTTGTGCTTAACTCTGGTGTGAAAGAGCGTCCTGAAGTCAGCAATTATACAATGGAATTCACCACTCCCTTAGTCATACATAGATGTTGAGTTTAATAGCCTTGGAGAATTTTACTCTCAAAATCCTATTCCAAGGTTCTAAATCTTAAGCTAGTTTGTGCACCCTGAAAAATAAAATCATTTCTAATCAATTTTAAATTTATCAACGTTACTTTTAGTGGCTTTATTTACTTAAAAGACGTGTTCATGAAACTGATGATGTTATGACTCAACAAGTAAAATAGATAAATATGAATATAATGCAAATTCCTAACTTCAACTCCCAATAAATGACAATCTTTTCAAAATGCAACTTTCAATTCAATTCTACAATTTCAAATAAAATGCAATCTTTCCATACATGTACTAAGATCAATGATAAGAACCCAAAATATCAAATGCCAACAATGAAAAATGTATGTTTTTTTGTTGTATTTTCAATATAAAAGAATGAAAATGCACAGACTGAACAACAACTTGATATAAATACCCTATTGTATGTAAACAWAGACAAACCAAGTAGAATATCAAGAAGCAAACACCCATCCCAAGATGCAAGGACAACCAATGAAAATGATGATTAGAAAGAAAAACCGCCCGAAAATTCAACCAAAGAAAGGTTTCTTGTCACTCTCCAGGAACTTAACAGTCATGACAGAGACCTAAGAAGACTCAGAAACCATCAACACTTACCCAACAAACATCAAACTTAGCAATCAAGAAAAAAATGATGATGTACGCGACTGTTCAAGAGAAAATCACATATATACGCTTCCTACAGAACGACAACTCACGTATGTACATGAATGTCAGATAAAAAACCATGTATATGTATTGAAACACTGCCATATTAATGATAAGGCCAAGAAAATCAGACTCAAAATGAAAAGAGGTTTTCAAGAAATTAGATGACAATAAACTCAAGATAAACGAGAGCAATCAAAGGAGAAAAACACTCCAAACTCCGAAAAGAAGATTCTATCCCTAGTATGGTTGCCAATTCTGTTATGAGGAAAATCACTTTATGGCATGGGGTAAACCACAACAGATGGAAATCACTACAGAAATCAACTCTAATCTCAAGTATGCTATATAAACAAATATGCTAACAAGACAAGATAAAGAGCCTACCTCGTCTAGTCGTTCAATGAAGTCCATCGTTGAACACTTGACTCAAAGAAATACACCTGCAACTTGTCCTCAACGACCAAGATACTCAAGAATATGGTGATAATATATAAAGTTAGCACATATAATAATATAATCCATCAATATTCATAACAAATATGCCCATGGAATAACAATTCAAATATTTGCAAGACATTAATTGGACAAGAAAAAAGTATTTCTATTAAAATGTAATCAACATAAGTGTATGAATGAAAAACTTCTGTGTCGGCACGTTTGGAACCGAGAA
>JASDQU010401355.1:0-10727 GCA_032191745.1 Picea mariana | reverse complement strand
TGGACCCCGGCGATTTTTTCCCCGAAACGATTTTTACAACATTGGTATATATACATCCCTCATTTCTCATTTGTAATTGTAACATCCATCTAATAAATAAATATAAATCCAGATATGAAATTATAATTAAATGGAAAACTTTAATGAAATTTTCAGTAACTTACAGGGGCAATGGTCATACCTGTCATGAAGAACCAAACATACATGTATGTCTCTTGGCCTTAGAGTGTAGCGCTACCTTACCTTTATCCTTGATCTGGAGAAAATCTGCAACAACAAGATGGGGGATGACTCTCCACCCAACCGTAGACCTTGCTACCTAATCTTTGGTAGCAGGTCACCCTGAAGCCCCCGATCTACTACTCAACAAGCATTCTTATGCCTTCTCTCTATTTACCAACCCAAAGAGAGATGATCCTTTCCTCATTCCTTTCCCTCTTTATATAGAGTCCATCCGGTAAAGAACCCAATCCCTAGGGTTCATTATTGTATTATTTATTCTATTTTAGGGTTTCTTCATTGAATATGGTTACTTATTTAAACCATTTTCTTTAATTACCCAGATGTCCATAATAATTATTTATTATGACCCACTTTAAGTATAATTATTATATACTTATTTATTATTATTTATTCCAGTAAGTAATTATTATAACCGTTTTAAAGAGAATTATTATATTCCTGATATTATTATTATTATTATTTATATTTAATAATAATATCGTGGGGCATGACAGTAATCATACTATTCATATTCTTATACTTTATTATTCAATATATATTATAATCCTAAATGGATTTCTTTATATTCCAAGTATTTTGGGTATTTTGTGTATGAACCGAGTTGGTTCACCACAAAATCATCTGCCATAGAGTTCCTTTCTCTGTAGATGTGCTGATATGAAGTACTGGTAAGAACAGATCGAATGGTAAGAATCTCACTGAGGATTGCAGTTAATTTCTAGCTGAGAATCCCCAAATAGCTGAACCTTCTGCACCCCTTTTTCTGCTGCCAGTCTAAGAGACAATTTTAGAGCAATCAATTCTGCATAATTGTTTGTATCACTTCCTTAGCCAGCTTTGAATTTTACAAATGGGAATCTAACAGATTAATAGTACCCCCTGCACCACAGACCTGAGGCTCCCCTTGAGCAGCACCATCAAAATAAAGCCAGATTCCTGATTTATCTATCTGGTCTTCCACTATCATCCTTGGAGCCTTTTCGATTTATTGTTGTGGAAATCTCTTGAGAATACTTATACTTTGCATTGCACATTGTATGGAAAGTATAAATCTGTCTTCAAAGAGAAAAAGTTCCTTGACAGCCAAATACCCCATGCTACAATCACTTGTAATGCCTTTAAATTTACCATTACCCCATTCCCATCCCATATTTTGATACTTTCTTCTATAGACACACCCTTCCACTCTAGATTTAGACCTGCTAGATTTGACAGTTCTTTCCACTGTATAAGGACAAGAGCAAATCAATTGTAAGACAGTTTCGTCATTGTCCTTAAGATAGTTTCTTCGTTGTCCTTACATAGGGAACATCTTCCCAGTCCAACTTGTTCCTTTTTGTAGATTTTCCCATGTAAGAACTTTGTTGTTTAATGCCAACCACATGAATACGCAGGACTTTAAGGGACACTTGTATTTCCAGACCTTCCACCACCACTTTGGTGCACCAACGTCTAAACCTTCACATAAAACTTTATATCTCAGCTTTGGAGAGTATAACCCCCATTCTTATTCTTAAACTATATCAATTCATCGTCCTCCTCTCTGATTCTTACTTGACTAGTTAGTAGTTCTAAGCTTTGAAATGTAAGTTGTAACCCTCCCAAAGCTCAGCTTCTTCATCTCTGAGACAGAAACTCAGAAGATTTCCATTTCTGACTCCAGATACTGGAAAGATTGTGATTTGCTGCATGAGCATGAGTGAACCCTGTTCTTTGAGAGATAAGATTGAATGGTCAAGAAGCCTATAATCTCCTCCACAGCCCACCCATGGGTCCAATCCAATTCCGATCCTTTGTCCATCACCAACTTTCCATATCACATAACTTCCAGTTAGAGGAAAAACTGCCTGCTACACCAAGGTGCGAATCTGGTCCAGTCCACCACACTGTCTTCAAGTCTCTCTTGTGACCACCTGCCAGACTTGCCACTGAAACCTTCTGTCCCTTCCAAGCCTGTCACAATGTGGTGAAGAGCATCCAAAACAGTTTTGAAATCAACTTCCTCCAGAATTTGCACTCTGATACCACCTTTCCTGCAGAAAAGCGGTGAAGAGTGGCTCTGATACCACCTTTCCTGCAGAACGTGTCAGTTACTTGTATGTATGTTTAAGGGAAATTAAAGCTTTCATTGTTGAATTTGTCATTGACCGTTTGTTTAAACTTTAACTTTCATGCAGTTCTATTTCAGAGGGCTCTTGACCCACCAAACTGGAAAACTATTCAAGATGCTCTAGATTTGCTGGTTTCTTTAGATGCTCTGAAGGTGCCATCTCATCATAGGGGAAAATATGAACCGACATTATATGGCAATTTGCTTGGGAGTCTTCCACTTTCTTTGGAGGCGTCAATGCTTGTTATTAAGTTTGGTCAGTGTGGGTTTCTTAGAGAGGGTGCTCTAATTGGTTCATTGATGGATGCACGACCAATGCCTATCATACAGCCATTTGGGCAGCAATCTTTGGTATGTCCAGATAAATTGAGTAGTATTTTTGTTTTGGCACAGATTTTTCCCTCTGGAGTGTTCTTAAAATCATACTCATTCCAATTTCTCTGTCATTTCTCAGTTCAATAAATATGTGGACAGCTATTACAATGATGCCAATGGATCTGTTGGCTCTTCACCTCATGCAACGACACTTATGGCAAACCTTTGTGCAATTCTGTTTTGGCAACGCGTTTTCAAGGTAACTGTGGTTGTATTTTCTGCTTGGTCTATGAGGCCTTGATCCCATTTCAGTACTGAAAGGACTAAGAAAATAATTGTGGAGCTTTATATATATCTGATGATACATTTATTCTGATGTCATGAGAAGAATGGAAGCTGTGTTATGACATGAACAGGTCTTAAGGTTATGGAATTTTCTCAGCACCTTTCTATTTCTGTTTTTTCCACAAAGTATTCCATATGCTAAAGGAGGATTGCTTTTCAATATCTCCCAAACTAACAATGTCTAGAACTCCATTAATATATTATCTGCAGATAACTTGAGTAGAATTATTCAACACACTTCTGTTTCAAAATAATAATGCATTATAAACATGCTGAAGATTGTTATAAATGGACAACAATGATACACAAGCTTCGGATATCCAAAAATTATTAATTCCTTGAATCTGTCTTAATGTTAATCTTTAGATATTTAATCCATATCCATGTCCTACATATATTGATCTATATTAAACCTACATTCTGAAATGGATGTGGATATATAACAGCTATATACATTACTATCATCATCCATAATAATGACTAGATTATAAATTCTTTTATCTAACCCAGAAGTCCATAATTTGCCCAATCATTGAATGTTGTAGCTACACATCCTACTTATTGGAACTTCACTCATACATATTGTTCCTACGACTTTAATCTCCATTGTTGCCACTGGTCAACTGCAGTTGTCAAATTCCTCTTTAATCCCTTGGGTACATGTGTTCTTATACTTGTAAATGGGTGTATAGAACTAAGTATGCATCAGATGGAAGTGTTGAAAGACACAAGACACAGTTAGTTGCCAAAGGATTCTCTCAAGTTGAAGGCATTGATTATAATGAAACCTTTTCCCTTGTAGCCAAAATGAATTCCATCCACCTTGTTTTAGCCCTTGCTACCTCACATAAATTGGAGGTCCATCAGATGGATGTTAAATCCGTCTTCTTGCATGGGGATTTGCACGAAGAAATCTACATGGAACAACCTCCCGGCTATGTCCAGAATGACTCTATCCTTGTTTGTCTCCTTAAGCAATCTCTTTATGGTCTTAAGCAAGCTCCTCGAGCATGGTATGCCAAAATGGATAGCTTTCTTCTTGACACCAACTTTTCTAGATATCATTCTAACCATAATGTCTATACCAAGAAAGTAGGAAGCCATCTCATAATCCTTGTTTTTTATGTTGATGACCTTATCCTCACTGGTAGTGACCCTAAACTTTTAACCCATGTGAACTCCAACCTTAAAAAGAAATTTGAAATGACAGAATTAGGCTATTTGCACTATTTCCTTGGCCTCTAAGTTTTGCAAACTAAGGAAGGAATTTTTCTTTCCTAGTCTAAGTATACTTGTGATCTTCTTCGTCGCTTTCACATGGACGATTCTAAACCAACTCCTTCTCCCTTCCAATTTGGAGTCAAACTTGCTGCCACTTGTACTTCTCCCAAAGTTGATGCTACTTTGTACCATCAATTAGATGGTAGCCTCTTATATTTCATTCATACCCATCCTTATATTTCCTTTGTTACTGGTCTTGTTGCCCGGTATATGCAAACACCCCATGAAAGCCATTGTAAAGAAACAAAAATGATACTTTAGTACGTCTGAGGTACAATTTAGTTTGGGATACATTACAGTTCAGGGGGACTCCTTTGTTGGATGGTTTCACTGATTCAGATTGGGTCAATGACCCTGATGATCAAAAGTCTATTGCAGGTTATGTTTTCAGCCTTGGTTTCGAACCTGTCACTTGGGATTGTAAGAAACAATAGGCTCCTTCTCTTTCTTCCGCAGAAGCAGATTATCGAGCAACAGTTAATGCAAGTCATAAAACCTTGCTGCTTCGACATATCCTTTCCAAGTTTGGCTTCTAGTAGCAACATCCGACTACCTTTTGGTGGGACAATCAAAGGGCCATCAAGCTCGCCAAAGATCCAATTCAACATCAATGGAACAAACACATCGAGCTACACATGCACTTCGTCAAAAAGCTCATTCATGATCGAGTTATTGAAGTGCTCCTTTGCCCTATGGAAGATCAAGTTGCAAACATTTTCACAAAGTCTCTTACAGAAGCAAAGTTTTCCAAACTTCGATCTATGTTAGGAGTTCAAGAAGTTGTCATTAATGGGGGATATGCTCTAATGTCTCCGTCCATTTCCTATTGTGTCTCCTTTGTAAATCCTTCAATCCTATCCCAAGTTGTTCTTAAGAGGCGCTGTTAAGATATTTAGACAATTAGGAGTTAGTTAAGATCGACTTGGTTTAAAGTGTCTTTAGGTAGAAGTGTGTTTCTTTAGTATGCATTTGTAAATATGTAATCTGACAGTCACAATATGTTCTAGACATATAGTGATCCCACGACTCATATTCTCCTCGATCGTAATGTCTACATTGATCTGTGGCTTAGCACACGATTGGTCTGTGATCTCTATTTAAAGAGCATGGAGGGTCATTCACTAATGATYGATTGTGAGAAACTTTTTTGTAAAATATTTTTCTTTTGCAATAAATATTGCCTCAAGTGGCTACGTTGGCTGGGGTCGTGGATCGTTTCCCTCTTCGAGGGTTTTAACCACATAAAAACATTGATGTGTTGATCTTTGATCTGGTTGTGTGAGTAGTTACTAAAGGTGTTTGTCCTGTGTAGAATGCCCTTTTTGTCAAATATAATAAATAACATTTTATTATATGCCTCCTCTCTTTGAAAGGGAATTCAATAAGAAATTAGGGCATACATTTGTTGACAATTTATTCAAGTCACTTGTATCTTCCCCCAACAACGTCTTGACCCTATATTTCCCTTCTATTCCAAGCATTTTTTGCAATTGATAGATAGCCTCATTGTTGATTTTGACTACATTCAATTGTTGAGAAGTGTAACTCAGGTCTTCTCCATGCGTGGTGTCCTAGCATGGGTGGAGGACAATGGAACTTAACCAAGTTGATTAATTAATCTCCTTCCCAAGTCTAACTTAGGAAAAGTACATTGATGTGTTATATTCTTCTGTTGACTTAATGAGTGCCTTTTTCTAAGGTTTAAGTGGAAAATAATTTAAGTTGTGATCTTTTAATCATGACCATCCATCTCATTGAGTGAGTGAGGGTTAATCTTGGCCCTCAATCATTTTGGAGATAGGGTTTTCGTTTACTCATGGAGAGATAAAGAGATCGACTTGGTAGAAGGGCACATCACTTATGCATTTGAGCATTGAGAGAGAGAGTGATCTAGAGAAAAATTGCTTGAGGGTTTGGTGGACAGGTTTTGCAGAGGAGACAAAGGAGATTTCTGAAGAGGATCGACCTTCTTCCTTGGCTTTTAGTAGAGGCCAATTTTCAGATCTGAAGGGTAGTTGTACTAGGTGACGCCAAGCTCACGCAGAGGGTTGTATGGGTGACACAGAGGGTCAC
This sequence comes from Picea mariana, assembly GCA_032191745.1. NCBI lineage: Eukaryota > Viridiplantae > Streptophyta > Pinopsida > Pinales > Pinaceae > Picea > Picea mariana. The sequence goes on along the minus strand of JASDQU010401355.1, from coordinate 4,360 downwards.
AATTGAGTTTTGTTGAGTCGGTTGGTTTTCCGGGGTTTGTAGAAGAGCCGTACTATTGCCTGGGAGCATTTCGCTGGGGTTTCTCCTCAGTAATTGGCTGGGATGATTTTATCTATAAGATATCTCTATATTTTCTGTTGCAATAATAAAATCTACAAATTTGAAGAGCTGGTTTTCCCTCCAGGGTTTTTTCTAGGGACAAATTTGTCCAAAAATACTAGTGTTCTCATGTGATGTGGTTGTTGTTATCTTTTTTAGTATAGATCGTATTTATTTCTGCTGTGTTATTTCTTGTTTGTGAAGAAAACCTAGCTGTAAYTGTAAAATAGCAATTTTAGAAATTTAAATATGCTAGATAAATTTCTRGGTAGTAAAGATCAAAGTTACAAAAATYGTATCGGCAAAAAAATCGCCGGGGGTCCAGAAAACATCGTTTCGGATTTATCGCGAAAATATCGRCAATATATCARCAAACTTAAAAATTGAATTTTCYCGATTTTTCCTCAAAAAATCGCGGTTTTTTCCCAAAAAATTGCCAAAAAATCGACCGATTTTTCTTGTGATTTTTTTAGAAATTATCRTTTTCTGGATCAAATCGCGATTTATCRCGATTTTGACGATTTTTGTAACAGAGGTAAAGATTGTTAAAGTTTATGGTTCATCTTGCTCGGTTTTAGTGGATTCACATGGTATCAAAGCAGGACTGTTGAAGTAATAGCATCAGAGGGTTGATTACAAAAGATCGATTTCAGAGCTAAGCATAGGATCAGTTTTTGAGACATCATAGGGTTTGGACAAAGACCCTTTCGGAAATGGCCATGACTTTGAGAGTTGAGGATAGACTCCAAGGTGCTTAGAACTTCCCCACCTGGAAAGAGAGGGTTACCATGATCTTGGATGTCAATGAAGTCCTTCAACACATCGCAGAGACAACAACAACTCCTACGGATGCAGTGTTTTTGGGATCCTGGAAAAAGGGTGAGGCTAAGGCTAAGAGCATAATCCTTGACAGGGTAAAGGATCATATAATCCCACACCTCTCAAGGAAAACGCCTTCCAAGGACATGTGGGCGACCTTGGGTAGCCTCTGTCAGAGTAAAAATGAAAATAGGATTATGGTGCTTCAGGAAGGCTGTGAGGTACCAAGATGGCTAAGGGTGAAGGTGTGATTCCTTACCTCACACGTCTTACACAGATCAAGGATAAGCTTTGAGTAGTTGGCTCAAAGACAGAGGATTCTAAGTTAGTACGTATAGCCCTGGATGACATCTCAAATCCATGGTACTCATTTGTGCGTGGGACTATAGCTCGGGAGAAGCTCCCTGACTCGTAGCGCTTATGGGATGATTTTGTGTAGGAGGAAATTCGTCTTGGTCATGCGAGTGGATTGTTTACATCATCTCAAGTTGTGGATGAGGAGGCTTTGGCTCTTGCAAGCAAAGGCAAGGGAAAGTTTAAGAAGAAAGGCTCTGGAAAGAAGAAAAACATTGACTTCTCCAAAGTTAAGTGTTTCCAGTGTCACAAGTTTGGGCACTTTGCCTCACAGTGTCTGGAAAAGAAAAAGAGTAAGCCACATATGGCAGCCTCTACAAGAGTAGAGGACTTTGCGAAGAGCATTTTTTGGAGGATTTCTGCCTTATTGCATGTATGTTGAGCTCCACTGTCACATATGTTTGGTATGTGGATAGCGGCGCCTCTTGTCATATGACTGGGTGCAAGGAGTTCTATAGTAAATTGCAGGAGGGAGGCGTGAACATCCATATTGAGCTAGGAGATAATGCACGCTATAAGGCGCAAGGCATCGGCACTGTGTCATTTTAGAGGGAGTCGGGTAAACCACTCCATTTTGTTGATGTTTTATATGGTTCCTGGTCTTACCAAGAACCTCATATCAATTTTGACCTTGGAAGACAAAGGGTTTGAGGTGACCTTTCGTGGAGTAAAGGTGTATATTAGACCAAAGGGGTCTACAACTAAGATGGACAAGGTGATTGGGGTTCATAGTTAGAAAGTGTACAGATTACATTTTGAGCTAGCGAAAGCATTAGTCAGCAACAACACAGATTTGGGTGAGTCGTGGGAAAGGTGGGATGGGGCATCTACATTTTTGTGCATTGGGGAATTTGAGACAGGCGGTTACAGGAATGCCTCAGGTTGCAGTAGAGAGGCATGACCCTCTTAAGGGTTGCGCATTGGGAAAGTATTCCCGCAAGGCATTTCCATCTAGTGAGCATAGGTCCAAGGGGATCTTGGATCTAATCCATTCCGATGTTTGTGGTCGTACGAGTGTGCAATCAGTTAGTGGCTTCAACTACTATGTGATCTTTATTGATGACTACTCCAGGAAGACCTGGATATACTTCCTTAATACCAAGGATGAGGTCTTTGCCATGTTCAAGGAGTTCGAAGCTCTAGGGGAGAACCAATCTGGTAGGAGGATCCGAGTACTTAGATCGGATAATGGGGGTGAGTACACCTCTAATGAGTCTGTGGAGTATTGCACTGTTGAGGGTATTAAGAAGGAGATCACGGTTCCTTATAACCCGCAACAAAATGGAGTGGTAGAGAGCAAAAACAGGACCATAGTAGGTGCAACTCGTGTGATGATACATGATGAGGGGTTACCGATGTTTTTATGGGAAGAGGCCTATCGCACAACTGTATACATAAAAAACAAGAGTCCCCACATTGTGTTGAGGAAGTTGACACCCGAGGAGCTTTATACAGGTACTAGGCCAGATGTGAGTCATCTTCGCATCTTTGGGAATGTCTGTTATTGTCATGTCCCTTCAGAGAAGAGGACTAAGCTGGACCCCACATGAGAGAAGGGGATATTGGTTAGTTACAGTGAGGTCTCCAAGGCCTACCACATATTTTTGCTATCGCGCAGGAGGATTGTGGTAAGCAAGGACGTGTGTTTGAGAAGCGAACATTGAGGATATCTATAGATATGCCAGTGCAGGTAGAGGACCAACATGGACAAGAATTAGTGAAAAAGATTGAGGAGGTACAGAGTACTAAGTCACAGACACATGGTACAGGTTCAAGTACTAGTGTTTAGAGGGAGACTAGTGGACATGATAGTTAGGAGACTGATGAGGAGGATGGGTAGCACGAGGTTGTTCCACAGGAGATTGAGACTAGGCCATGACTTAAGTGGTACAGGTCCACAGTTAGTGATTCTAGACAGGTAGCACCTCCAGAGAGATCTTTTAGACAGAGTAAACCACCGTAGAGATTTGGGTACATGGCACTCATGACAGAGCTTATTGATGTCAAGCCTTCCACTTATGAGCAGGCTGCACAACTTGGAGTATGGCAGGAGGCCAAGATGGAGGAGTATGATTCTATCATGAAAAATGATGTATGGGAGATGGTGCCCAAGCCAGAGAGAAAACAGGTGGTTGGATTTATAAAGTCAAGGATGCAACAGATGGAAGCGTGGAGAAGTATAAGACACACTTCGTAGCCAAAGCGTTTGCACATAAATAGGGAGTCGATTACGAGGATACTTTCGCCCCGATGGCTAGATATTCCTCCATTTGAGCAGTTATGTCATTAGTAGCAGAGATGGGCTGGCATGTTCATCAGATGGACGTGAAGACTACCTTCCTCAACGGAGTTATTGAGAAAGAAGTCTATATTGAGCAGCCTGAAGGTTTTGAGATTGGAGACAAGGAAACGCATGTTTGTAGGTTGAGACGAGCCTTGTATGGGCTCAAGCAAGCACCTTGAGTGTGGTACTTGAGGATCGACAATTATTTGAGAGAGATGGGATTCTAGTGGAGTGAGGCTGATCTGAACCTCTATTTTCTAGTAGGTGAGGTGCCTCTCATACTGGTACTTTATGTTGATGATCTCTTCCTTACTGGAGATGAGCAGCTGATTGTAGATTGCAAGGCTAACCTTGCAATAGAGTTCGAGATGAAAGACCTTGGTTTGATGCATTATTTCCTTGGTCTGGAGGTTTGGCAGGAGGATGGATGCTTCTTCTTGGGACCAGTGTTATCGGAAGCGCCCCCCCCCCCCGCTCCGGCCTCGGAAGCTCGCTCGGAGCCAGTTCGCTCAGGAAGCTGGGTCGGAAGCTCGCTTCGGGGTTCAAAAATGCGCTCGTTTCCCATTAGGAAGCGTTGAACCCCGAAGCGAGCTTCTGGATTTCGGAAGCTGGATTCCTACCCAACTTTTTGAGCGAACCCTCAGCGATTCCCGCGTGCTCCCCGTGAGGTCAGAGCGCTTCCACACTTAAGATGAAAAAAGACTCATTTTTTTTTTTTTTGAGTTGAGTTAGAGTGTGGAGTGTGGTTAGGGATGGGTTAGGGGAAAGTGAGGAGGGAATAAAAGATATTTTCCCCCTCTCATT
>JASDQU010401352.1:0-10567 GCA_032191745.1 Picea mariana | reverse complement strand
GTTAGAGAGTTATGGCCATGAGAAGTTGGAGACCCCAGGTTTGGGTAATGGACCCAAGTTTGTTTGATGGGTAATGGTATGAGTTATGATATATTTTTAGATAATACTATTCTATATGGATAGTACATGTCATGCCATTTCTGGTGGTATGTGGAACGTCACATAACTCCTCACGGTTTGAGAGTTATAGCCTTACAAAGTTGGAGGACCCTCATATGTCATCTAGAAGCCCCAAAAGGTCAAAATAGTCAAAGTAGTTTAAGAGATTTTAAAAGGTAAATAATAAAGTGAAGTGATGAGTGTATTATAATTCAAAGTGAATACAAAATAAATTATTTAAATAATAAATTTAATGGAGAAATTAGAAGTGGACCCCACCCTAAAATAAGGAAAGTGGGCCAAGTGACCTAGAAGATGTTTTTAAGGAAGCTACTTGGAGAGTATAAATAAGAGGCAAGGCTCTCTCATTTGAATCACACTTGAGCATATTGAATATCTATAGGTGTCTGAGGTAACCAAAGGATATCTAAGCTGAAATTCTGAGGAAAGTGAAGAAAAGAAGGCTGAAATGCAAGGAAGGATAAATTCTTTTGATGGTGCTTTTTAAGATATGTTATTTACAGGTCATCTCACCATTTTTGCTATAACTTTTTTTCTATAATGATTTAGATCTTGAAATTGCTATGCCATTGAGAAAACATATCCAAGTATCTGTGGTACAAAATTCATCTTGTGGGTCGTTGTATTTTGGAAGTTACACTCCGTGGAAAAAAGCGTTTGTGGCTAGTCCTGAAACTAGTCAAAAGCAGGTGTTTCAGGTAAAAACGTCATAACTTCTTCATAACAGATCCAAATTCAGTGAGCCAAAATGTGTTGGTTAGGGTACAGTGTTTAGTATGATGTGTAACAGTTTCAGATCAATTAAACAAATATTCCGTGCGGGGCATGCTCTACAAGGTCTCTCTCTAGAATAAGCCAGAATTCAGCAAGGTGTGCCAATTTTGCTATAACTCCTTTTCTGAGAGGTTCCAAGTACTAAGTAGTGACACCTGGAGGAATTGCAGAAAACACACCGAAGAACATTGTGTATCAGTTTCAGATCTTTATTCATTACAGGTACAAAGTTATGAATATTTCAAGTCAGGGTTGTTGACTAATTCAAAACTAGTCTTGTGAAACTAAAGAAAAGTTTGATGAAAATGTTAGTCTCTTGTTGTTAAAGTTAAGGAAGGTTTGCAGGAATGTGATCATATACACCAGGTCTATTACAGAGCTACAAATCAGATTTGGATGATGAAATTGATGAGGGCTTTTGGTTGAGGTACATGTTGAGTACATGGTTGAGACAAGGAGTTGATGAGTTGGCACATACATGAGGTGTATAGTTGATGATGTTGGTACATATTGATGAGTCATAGTTGATGAGTAGTTGATACATGATTGGTACATAATTGGTACATGGTTGGATGCATTTGTTTATGGTATAGGTTGATTACAGGTTGGTGCATGGTTGATGCACTTGTTTATGGTATAGGTTGATTACAGGTTGAGGTACAGGTTGATGCATGGTTCAGATTTATTGGTACAGGTTTACAGCGGTATATCTCACAGTGATAGTGTGACAGTGGTTCCATTATTCTACTTCTACTTCAGGGTGGCAGGACGGGTGGAAGGACGGGGCAAGGACAGGTGGTTGTAGCTGGAGAACATAGGGGGTTGTAGCCTCCTTTTGGTTGTAGCCAGAGAATTGGGGAGTTGGAGCCTCCCTCAGGTTGTAGCCTGAGAAACTAGGGGGTTGGAGCCTCCTTCTAGTTGCAACTGGAAAACAAAGGAAGTTGGTGCTTCCAATGAATGTAATTCTTCAAGACATATAAGAAAAAACATTCCGTGGTTTTCTCTCGATTTGGGTTTCCACGTAAAACACTGGTGTACTGTGTATGTGTATGATTGTTCATTTGTTCATTGCTTATTTGCTCTGCAGTTATTGGATGATAATGCTTCATTGATATAACACTTGGATTATATGGTTAAAAGGGATTAAATTGCTCTATTACTGATTCACCCCCGCTCTCAGTAATCCAACAAATGAAACTATAACTATGCTAACATGATATGCAGATGGTATTTACAATGGATGCAAATGCCTACCTACCTCTACTTACCTGTTGGTTGAATGCTAGGTGTAGTCAAATAACCAATGAAACCATCCTAGCAATATCTCATAATACATGCCTCTGTGCTTCATCATAAACCAAAACAATGACAAGTCAAGCACAAAAATAACATGAGTTAGAACATGTATCACATCATCGGAAATCGTAAAGTCTAGCTCATGGAGGCAGGAGGGAGGGATAAAATTATGCCAAGTCACACTTCTAGGAAAGTGCTCAATCCATTTAGAAAGGGATCGTGAAAAATCAAAGGCTCAAAAGACCGACTCAAAGAGTCTAAAGGTTGGGTACTCTGGAAAGGGACAAGTAAGAACCTAGAGGATGTTTGACAATTTCTTAAGGGAAGGCTGAAAGACTGAGATAATAAACTTCTTCTTAAGGTATTCAACCTACCCTTGAATTCTAAAAGTAGGATTTGCCATGGAGAAGACTCAAGACAAGGGACATGTTTCCCAACTACACCCTTAGTGAGTTAGTGAGGTAAAGTAGTCGAAGGCAGTTGGAAAACCTTGTCACAAGTACGTTGCTTTGGGCAAGCAATGTCCTCACCTTTATCAAGATCTGAGCACAACAATGGTTGATAATCTTCTTCATAGAATAAATCCAAGTGCTCAAAGGAATACTCATCGAAATCCTCAAGGTATGACCGAAAATCATCAGGAGAACATAGAACTAGGTCACCCTTGGAGATGCCTGTAACTATATCATTTCCTTGATGCCAAATGTCAGGATTAGTAGTAACTTGATATGATAGTTGTAAAGGCAACATTTGGAAATGATCCTCAATGTCGTAAATAGGATCCCCATCATAACCAATTACATCCCATTTACGTCTCCCAACATGTATGAACTCGTCAATATTATTAACCATGTCATTTGCTTCATTATAACATGAAGGGATTAAAGCATCCAAAGGCTCCTCTAACACTTCTTTGCTTTCCAAATCACAAAATAAGGCATCATCAAAATCTTGGAAAGAGAAACAACTCACCGTATTCACTTCTTCCTCTGCAGGAGCTTCGAATATTTGGATAACTTCATCAAATGGAGGAGCAAGCATTAGTGCCTTGCCCTCATGACTTGCCCTTACATCTTCAACTTCATATTATGGAGGGTCTAGCTCGTCCAAGGGTTCCCTTTCTTCTTCACCTTTTGAATCATAGAATAAGGTATCATCAAAAACCTGAAAAGGAAAGTGATTAACCTCATCCTCTTCTTCTTGTGCAGGAGGAAAAGGATTTGGGAGGGCTTCATCAGAGTGAGGAGCACATATCAATACTTCATCATCATGTTTAATATCTTCAGGCTCTCGCTCTTCAACCAGGTCCTCATTATCCTCAGTAGAAGCATGAGTAAATTCTTGCTCTTCCTCATGGGATTGGAAACCTTCATTAGGGTCCTTCTCCTCAACCTCTTGTTGGTCGATGAATTGTTCCCTTCTTTCTTGGAATTTACTAACAAAGATTTCAAGGGAAACTAATCTTTCTAGACTAAGAGCATCTGGGGCATCTTTGGGATCATCAACTTTAGTTTTTGGAGTAAAAAGGTGTTCTCCCTTGAAAAATGAGATATTTGCCTCGATTTGTATAGCCATGTGATAAGCTTCTTGGATTGTTCTTGGCCCTTTTTTACTGAGGAGAAACCCTAAATGCACTAAGAGTGCATTGGTGTAGAGGTAAGCGAGGTACTTGTCTTCAGGGTGATGGCTTCTAGGAATTTGGTGTAGCAAATTCTCAAACCTGGTATGGAATTCCCTGACAGTCTCATTCTTAGTTTGTTTCATGTACTCGAGTCTTTTTATTAGCATGTGGATATCTTCTAATTTAATACCCCATTTCTTGAGAAAGGTTTCTTCTAACTGACTGATAGATGTGATGCTAGCATCAGGGAGATCATTATACCATTTCCTAGCATTGCCATGAAGAGTGGCAGAGAAAAGTTTCATTGCCAAATCTTCAGCATCATCACTGATAGGGTGGAGTTGAAAGAAAGCCCAAAAATTATCCATGTGATTTTCGGCTCTAACCCCATCATTACCAGTGAATCTAGGGAGCCAATCTAGGTGACGTTGGGCCCCTAGGGTGGAACGTTGGGCTTTTGATGCAGAATGTTTGGCCTTCGAAGGCCCTGGATGATGCCCACACGTGCCAACCAGCTCACAACTTCCCTCAATATGCAAACCCTAGCTCTGGTTGACGTCCAGGGTCACAATGGTGACGTCATGGGCTCTTAAAGGTCAACATCTAGGTGGAAGAGTAAGATACCCCTGGGTCTAGGTCTGCCAGAGTGTCTCAAGGGAAACATCCTTCTTTCTTCCTGCTGCAAATCTCTGATGTCCTCTTGCCCCTGGTTGGGGTCACATGTAATGTCCCCACTTTTGGACATCATTATATTATAGAGTTTTATGCTGACTAGAGTAGCCCGATGGGGGTGATAGCGAGTACATGAGCTATTGAGGGGTTTTATTGGGCCCAACTTGCATCGCTCATCTTATTTCATCATCATGATCCATTCCGCACAACTTGGCTTTGGTTTCATTGTATTTTGACGATTTCCGTAATTTTGAGTTATTATGGGCTATATGTTAATTAAATTCACTAAGAAGGTCATATTGGGCATAATACTTGGAGGAATCTCTAAGTGTAATAGCTCATCAAAATCGGGAGGAATAACACTACAGGATAGGATGATGAAAAGTGACTCTCAATGGCCAGAGAAGACATAAAGAGGGATAAATCAGTTTTTAGTGGTAAAATGGTTATTTAATTAATTAAAGTGATTTAATTAATTAATAATAAAATAAAGTAAAAGTCACTTGGAGAGACAAGGTGAACAAGGAGGATAAAAGAGAGATAGGGGCCTCTATTATCTCATTATGTTGATTATCAGTTTGAGATCTGGCTTCTTGCTAGTGAGCCCATGCACTTGGGGGTTTTAAGGGTTTTGACTGAACAAACCCTAGAGATCGGCTCGGTGGTGAACGATCCCACCCAGCCTGGTCCTAGCTTGGTCACGGAGGTGAAAGATTCCTCCCTCACCATTCTAAATCAGTCTATCTTAGTCACATGTGGATCCTACAGTAGTTACAGGTCAGAGAGAGACAGGGTGCAACTACAGGGGGTTTTTAGCATGAGGGCGCACCACCTTGAGGAGAGTAGCTTGATCTGGAAAGAGGATAAGGATTCTGGGAAAAGGAGCTTCTAGGTATTCTCTGTATGGCCTAGAGCGCCTTCTTTAGCCTATTCCGGAGGGTTTTACTCCGTCAGATTATTTATTGGAGCTTGGCACAAGCTGGAGAGAAGGAGGACGCACTACAAATTGAGGATTCAGTCTTTTGGTGGGTCAGTTCTTCATCATTCAGCTTGAGACTTTGCCAGGGGGTTTCCCTTGGTCCGATCTACAGTTTGGCATCTTTCTCAGAGGATTTAGTGGCCATTTTTCAGAGAGGCCGAATTCTTGGGTTACTTCAGCCAGTGAGAGGCGCATGGTGCTAGGAAGATCATCACATTTCAGCTAGGTTATGAGTTGGTTCATCTGGGTTTTTGGTTTGTAGCTTGGAGAGGCATTTGGAAGCCTGGATCTTCATCTATCTTGTATCTTGGAGGCTTTATCAACCCAACACTCTATTCCCTTACATGTATTCTAGATCTGCACCATTTTGTATGAGGTCAGAGATCTATTATTAATAATTCAGATCCGAGGTATTTATGGCTATTTCTTGTGTTGTTGATCTTGCATCTCGTTGAGTACATTCCATTGCTATATCTTCTTTGATTATTGGATGCAAACACACATTAAACCATCATTATAAACCCTAGCACAACTCATGAGACATAAATCTGCAAAGTGTTTGACGAAATGCCACAACCAGGAAACATATAAACATCAATGAAAAACACAATGTTTGCTAGCATATTTGTGTGGGAACATTACAGTGGTATCAGAGCTTAGACTCCTGCTAGCCTAAGGGGTCCTCCATAAGGAGAGATAGATATTTTGGATTTTGCTAGAGGGACTATTGATTGTGAGAGGGAATATCAAACCCTCAATGTGATTCTTAGGGGTCTAATAACATTCCATCAGTTTGTATCCTTTAAAAGCCCTAGGTGGAGCAAGGATGATGTCACACGTTGCGTCGGCATAGCAGAGGAAAACAGAGCCAGAACAGTTAGATGGAAGGAAGCACATATTAAACCTACACTTACCAGGAGCAGGGAACTTTGCTACAGTTGCAAAGAGCCTTGGGAGCCATACCACAGATGCAGAGGTAAAGGGAAGGTGCACATTGTTGAGGTGCACTATGATAGTGAGGATGAGGATATGTATGAGGATGCAGCGGTAGATGCCTATTTAGAGTAGTCCGATGATGCTAGTGACTCTTGCGCATCTGGAGGACAGTTGGATGGATAGGTTGATAACACATGTTCTTTATCTTCCACATTAGGCAGTGTTGAGGATTCAACACTTCAGCACAGTGGTGACACGTGTGAGGATTCACATGTGTTAGCACTGAGATATAATGAGAGTAGGAGGTCGGGTGACCTACCCTTGGGTGTAGACATGGTTCTCAGGAAGTCATGCATTGAGGAGAGTGTTCTTTCTATGATGATCGTGACACATTTTTTATCTTCTCCGACACCTATGATAGCCATGACACATGAGGATATCAGTGGCATCTATGATATGGTGGAGGAGCCTTGTGTGAGGATTGTACACCATGGGCATATGGATCTACAGACCCAGGAGGAGACACCCGACTTGGAAACAGTGGACCTTACACATACCTATCAGTACGAGGAGAGTGAGTCACCTCTTTTGGAGACTCCATTATTTGATCAGGTTGTGGAGACCGACAACTTGTTGGGACACTTACTCCCAGGATCGATCTACAGTGATGAGAATGCACTCCTTATTGGTCGGTATGACCATAGCATGTGTCTGGATAAATCGTTATGGGATCCAGGCTCAGATGATAGTAGCAGGGTGAGTGCACAAGAGGATACAACTGCCCATACAGGATACAATGTAATTCAGATGGGGGTAGCAGTTGGTGATGGTGTGTAGTGGCATACAGGAGGACTCAGTAGCACAATGGACAATGGACAGTTTAGTGCCTTCTCTTTTGTGGAGAGTGTTGTTGGAGATTCCATGGTTGACACTAGCAGTGAGGGGCATGAGGTAGCACTTCAGCAGGACTGTGATCAGGAGTCACGATACTTGACAGGACAGGTGAGAGTCAGTGAGGACATGATCATGGCAGCCACTAGACGCATTGACGACACATGCATTGGTGGCAGATTATTGCTGGAGGGCATCGATCTCACATGATAGTTCAGATGGGGGATTTTCCATGGATGACTTTCATACTCTCAGAGAGAGAGTGACTATGATGAGGGTCGACTATCGACAGTTGTTGATGGACATAGATTACCTATTGGAGGTTGGCGATATGTATCACAGGGCCCTGGGGGAGCAGGAGTTGGAGGTGGACCGACTCACTCATGAGTTGGTGAGCACACGAGGATTCTTGAAAGGCACATAAACAACCCTTCAAGAATCAGAGTCTAGATTGGAGGAGTTCCTTGAGGAGACTGGTCAGAGATACACCATATCTATCCCGACAGAGAGTCAGATATGTTCCTTAGTTACATTGCTGGAGGATGTCTGGCTGTCACAGGGGCCACCATTCATGGGTAGTTCTAAGACAGTCGGTCATACACATACACATGAGGATTCCAGAGCCAGGGGCAGTTACGAGGACACTTTCATTTGTGTTCTAGGATTGGTTGATATCCACACAGAGGTTGATCTAGCAGTACACCTTGGACATATGATGATGAGAGAGATGTACAATGGGATTCAGGGGGACACATTGGATTGCAGGGAGGTGTCACACTTAGTGGAGCATGGAGATTCCTCTCCTTTGCAGTAGCACATAGTTCTAGGAGATCACCTTCATAGTAGCAAAACTATCTGAGTGATGATGGAGGGAGAGTGATTGACCAACAATTTGTGGAGTTTAGATGATCATCCCCCATGGGTGCCAGTGGATGAGCTTTTGGTCCAATCTTGGGAATTGACCAAAGCATATGATACTTTCCAGTCCTACAGACAGTTACAAATGTTTCTGTTAGCTTTTCCCGATACTTTCATTGTTGACAACAACACAGGGGGAGATAAACAATGGCAGGGGACATGGAGAGTTGGTAGGCCGAGACCACCTGACAGGAGTGTCTTTATTGCATACAGCAGGATAGAGGTGGATCATTAGAGACAAACAGTTGAGACCTTAGGCGTTGTTTCCGTCCTTATACACACTTGCAAACGTGAGCTAAGTCCTGCTCACTTAGTGTGTCCTCGGAGGCACAATGCCTAGGTTCAAAGCCCACGCTGTCACTTTGACTTGAACCTCTTCCGTCTAGGCTAACTCCTAGGGAAGCCAAGGGGGGTAGACCCTAGTTACTAGATGAGATTAACGTTTATGTTCTAGGAGTTGGTTTTAATTGGTTAAATGGTCAAGGGGAATCTAGCATATGATGTTAATCAACAAATGCAAGATGCAACTATCTAAGTATGAGAGTCAGACCTTTTCCTAGGACAACTAAGACTAGTGCCTAAGATTGGGCAAGGGGTCAACTAAGCTAGGGGGATGTTCGTTACAAGATAATTACAAGTTTACAAAATATTACAAGATTACAACAGGATAAATACAGATAGATACAAAGAATATCTAGAGATATACACAGCTAGACTAGATACGAGATATACAATATACTAACAATTGCTTGAAATGTGCAGGAAAGAAGATATTCAAAGACGAGAGATAATCAACACATCAAGCCAAACATGCTCACAACAGATAGAATTCCGTTGGACTGCTTTTCATTGGCCAAGAGACGTAAAGCACTCAAGACCCAATCAAGAGAATGCCTCTAGGTGGATGCGCACTTCTTGAAGGATTACACCACAAATCAAGAACACGAAATAGATGAAAAAACTTGAAAAATGAAGTATTCCAGATCAGAGATATAACCACTTAAGCAATTGTTTTGCAACACATAAAAGACAACTTGCATGTAAATTGAAAGACAATGAGATCAATGAGCTTGCAAGTGTGTAATGTAAAAGACCAATTGTTGCAGACTAAAGATCAAGTTAAGTGATTAAGTGATGTTAATTTTAGCCCTATCTAGATGTCAACCCAAAAATCCTCCTCCCCCAGTTACCAAGTGATTGTTGGATGCTCAAGAAGTGAGGCAATGAGGCCTACCCTAGCTTCATAGGTCAGCCCTAAGATCAGAGTACTTCTAGAAAGGACGTCGCGTGCCGTAAGACCGTCCTTAGCCTAGCACCTTCCGTTGCCTTCCTCCGACCCCGTTTTAAATGGCGAAGATGGTGAGTTATGGTGTCCTATTAAGTCTAATTAATTAATTTTAGACCTATGAGCTAAGTATTGCAATGTACGTTTGAGTGCTTGTAGCTTGCTCAAATAAAGTTGCCAAAGTACTAAAGACGAGTGCAAACTCTTAACAATGAAATTGCAAGTTCTTAAGTGATTGAGTTACTGCATGTGAATTTTAAGAACTGAAGAAGGCTTGTGATTGAAAACTGAAAATGAAGGCTGAAGCCTTTGAACCAGTGGATTTGCAAGTTAAAATTTTAGTTTCCGGAAAGGGCCTTGGGGACCTGTTATCGCACGGTTTGTAGGAGAGGTCCAAGAGCTTGAGTCAGGGCTTGAAACCGGCGTAACAGGAGCTTCCCCACCCACTGTCACCTCAATGGGGAGCTCTTTCTATTCAGGAGGGAAAGTCCAAGGGAGACGTCCCTAAGGCAATCTGGGTTAAAGGAGGGCTAAAGGATAAAAGATCAAGTCAAAAGTTTCCCTTTCACAGATTGCTGCCCAAGAGAGATAGTCAGGAAGATAAGACCACTGACGATGCACCTGTTTGCGAGACAAGACAAATACAACTAGAATGTGCTTGCAGTGGGTTAGTACTTCATGAAATCAATGACTATCTTCAAATCAATATATGAGCAATGGATTAATGCTATTATTGACGAAGTCAATGATGGCTAAACAAAGCTAAGACTTATATCACTTCTCCAATAAAGCATAAAAGGCAAATCAGCATTTAATGTTCACAATTAAGCTTTGTATCATATCATTAATGCAATGTCAATTCTAAATCAGCTCATATACAACATATTACTGCGTCACATATACTATTCTTTTTGCTGCAATGGTGACGTCAAGCTTAAATTCAAGATACTTTGAAAGACAAGGAATGCAACGTTTTGTCAAAATAGCTTGTAGATGAAATAAACAACTCAAAGTCAACCAAAGTAAATGAACAAGGTCACAACGTTGCAGGTGTAAACAAGATACAAAAGCATGT
>JASDQU010401350.1:0-10810 GCA_032191745.1 Picea mariana | reverse complement strand
ATCTAATAATGCCCCCGCCTCCCACCCTCTGGTGGGAGTATATATAAGCTTTATCTAATAATGCCCCCCCCCTCCCACCCTCTGGTGGGAGGGGGGGGGGATTATTATATAAAAATTATATATATTATATATAAGTTTTATCTAATAATGCCCCTCCGTCCCACCCTCTTTTATAGAGGGTGGGAGGGGGGGGGGGATTATTAGATAAAACTTATATATAATATTTATAAGTTTTATCTAATAATGCCCCCCCCTCGGGCATTATTATATAAAACTTATATATAATATATATAAGTTTTATCTAATAATGCCCCCCCCTCTAAGAGGGTGGGAGGGGGGTGGGGGGCCATTAGTTCTAAACTTGTTTTATCAATCTGATCATAAAAATAATTCAAATACATGATTATTTAAATAGCATACTATGAAGAATATAACTAAATGCATTTTTTACCTTTTATTTTATATGATTTGGTTCTAAACTTGTTTCATCAATGTGATCATAAAAAAATAATTCAAATATTTTGACAATCTTGAAATGTCTACATATAGACATCATATCATTTGCCAAAAATCATGTTACTTTTAAATGACAATGGGTTCATGCAAATGAATCTAATGTGTTTTATTACAGATTTTTTAAGAGAAGCTATGAATGAAATTATAAGAAAACGTATGTACAGTTGTATAAATGATGAAATGCTTTAATGTGGAACTATGTAAAGGGTATCATAAAAATCATTAATCCAATCAAGTATTACCTTAGTACTTGATACCATTTCAACACTATTTCTTTGATACATCAGATCACAAAAAATAATTCAAATATTTGTGATCACAAAAAATAATTCAAATATTTTGACAATCTTGAAATTTCTAACTATAGACATCATATTATTTGCCAAAATAATTCAAATATTTGTGATCACAAAAAAAAATTCAAATATTTTGACAATCTTGAAATGTCTACTTATAGACATCATATAATTTGCTAAACATGTTACTTTTAAATGGAAATGGGTTCATGCAAATGAATCTATTATTTTTTATTAAGAAGTTTTTAAGTGAAGTTATGAATGGAATTATAAGAAAACTTATGTACAATTTTATAAGGGGGGGGCATTATTAGATAAAACTTATATATAATATATATAAGTTTTATCTAATAATGCCCCTCCCCTCCCACCCTCTATAAAAGAGGGTTTATAGAGGGTGGGAGGGGGGGACATTATTAGATAAAACTTATATATATTATATAAAAGTTTTATCTAATAATGCCCCCCTCCTCCCACCCTCTTTTATGGCATTATTAGATAAAAATTATATATATTATATATAAGTTTTATCTAATAATGCCCCTCCCCTCCCACCCTCTTTTATAGAGGGTGAGAGGGCGGGGCATTATTAGATAAAACTTATATATAATATATATAAGTTTTATCTAATAATGCCCACCCTCCCACCCTCTGTACCCTCTTTTATAGAGGGTGGGAGAAGGGGGCCATTATTAGATAAAACTTATATATAATATATATAAGTTTTATCTAATAATGCCCCCCCTCCCACCCTCTATAAAAGAGGATGGGAGGGGGCATTAATAGAAAAAGTTTATTATTAAAGTTTATTATGAGATTGATGAAACAAGTTTAGAACCAAATAATATAAAATAAAAATAGCATTTAGTTATATTCTTCACAGTATATTATTTAAATAATCATGTTCCTTCTTGATGCGCAAGATTGCAATAATATTGTATGTGTCAAGTTACAAGATTATGGAGCTTGTTTTGTATGGAGATCATTAAATTCTTGACACAAATTGAAAGGGATAAAATAGTTCAATAGATGGAGCATTTCATATCGATTCTCAAAGAGTTTTTCGGGTTTGCTGGCACACTAAAGACATGTCGACTCAGAGAGGCAAAATGCATGCCAGTTTCGAGGTGTCATGAATCACATTACTGAGACCATTCCATTAAAACATATCATATTGTCAATATTGTTGCACAAAATCACGGAGTTGGTTCTTGGATGATTGTGTAATCATTGAAACTGATCGATAGATCAAAGGAGACATTGCATGACATTCCATGGGATCTCAGTGTTGACTGAAGAATCATAAATATGCCATCATATCCCTATGGTATCATGTCACAATATCTCTAAGAAAATGCTCAACATTGTTGAGGAATGATACCATGAAACCGGCTTAAAGGAATAAATTCCAACAGACCATCGCGCCATTGGACCACCGGATCACCGACCATCGCTCTACCATGCCACCAGGTCAGTGGAAGTGAACACATGATGGAAGGAAATGTAAAAAAAGTCACTCCAAACCCTCAACGAGACTCAACATCAGATCATAGGGCTAGGGTTTTCTTAAAATACTTACCATACTTACAAAAAACACAACAATGTGCCATAAAATCAAACAGAGATTAACGAAATCATGATGGAGGCTACATTCCACTCAGAAATTGTGTCACACTCTAGGAGATTCAAAGGGAGAAAAGATCATCAAAGGTTGGAGCATTTGAGCGATTTTAGGGTTTTATTTTGTTGGGAAATAGAAAATATATGTTCATACCATATCCAAGTGATCTTTGAAGCTCTATGTGATACACATGTCACTCTGAGTGGATGGACCAAGGAATGAAGACCTTGAACTATCATGGTTTTTATTCGTTGTGGAAATCATAGTAGCTAGGGTTGTAAAATATAGAGCTAAGACTTGTGAACTATTGTTTAAATTTGAGGACACATTCACTTACGTATTTTTTTTCCTAAGGTTTCTAATGTTGAGGGTGCTTCCATAGATGATAATATTATCTGTTAAGAATATTTACCTAGGAATTAGGTATCCTCCTACAAAATATGGCACCTTCCCTCTTCAGTTGATAGTCATTTACACCTCATTTAGAATAGTGGATGACACTTATGCATGGAAACCTTTGTTTTAACACTTGTAGTTGCATGTTCACCTAGTTTTACTCACCAAGAAGGTGCATATCACATCCATGCATCCAGGAGGGTGCATATCATGTGCATGCATTAGTTTCTCTCACCTCCACACATGTGAATCAATTAACTGATGATTGCATGGAATGGTTAATTAGGACTAGGAAACATATTTATTTGGTTTATGTTAGTGAGTGTATAGATCTCTAGATCACTAGTATAACACATTCACTTAGCCATGTAGAGTATATCATGTGTATTATTCATTTTTACTCTTTCAATTAATTCAATTATTCTTTCTCTCAAGATTCTCTCTTTCTCTTTTCTCTCTCGCAAGCTTTGTGTGATTTTCCTACTAGGTAGGTTCTCTATGAGAAGTTTCCGCAAAACTTCACATGGTATTAAATATTTGTTGTAGGATAAAGTGTAATAGGTTCATGAGGAAGATGCAAATAGAAAGAATGGAGTTTTCATCTACAATTCTTCTCAGGACACATAATTATTTCAAGTGGAAGCTAACAATTCTACATCAACTCAAATGAGAAGGCTTGTACTAAATAACAAAGTCTACATAGGTCGATCCAACATCAATTGTCGAGAAAAATAGGTATCTCAACCATATGGATGAGCCCTACGAACTTATTAGCATGTCAATGTCCCCCAAGATATTGTTTCACATTGAAGCTTGTACTAATCCATATGAGATTTAGAAAAATATGGAGGATCTCTTTGGAAAATAGGAAGAAATGAGAGGCCACATGATCAAGGTAGAGTTGAATTCATTGGATATGAGAAAATTTATTAACATCCAAGACTTGTTCATTAATTTGAAGTCCCTTATTCTTCATCTAAAGGGATATGGTAATAACAAATCAAATCAACACAATCAGTTGATCCTTTCTATTTTTGAAAAAATTGGTCTCAAGTATGTTGTGTTTTTATTAACATTCCATATAATCAGATTCACTTCAGGAGAAATGTGGAAAATGTCTACATTGGATCAATTTATTGAGTTTGTAATGCATGAGCAAGATAATGTCATAAAAATGGGGACAATCAAGGGTTCCAATGTGCATGCACTTTTTGTGCATGAGAGTAGTAGGAAATTCGATTTGAGGTCCAAGAGGAAAGGAAAGGGAAAGGTGAATTATGAATACAGGAAGGAAGACAATTCCAAACCCTTCAATGATTCATCTAGATCCAAAGGTGGAAGGGGAAAGAAAGCGAACTTGTCACGGGGATAGAATCATCACCCTTCTACATCCCATACCATCGACATGACCTTGCGTGTTTGGTTTCACTAATAACCTACTTGTATAATCTAGAATATTCCTCGCCATCATGTCTTGGAGAACCCAAGAAAAACATACTTAGATGTGTGGATGTTCGAATGCTCGTTTCACCATAGGCAATGTTTCACCATCACCACCGAACCAATGGATCCTACATGTCCCTCCCTTGATCCAAAAATACTAAAACAACCGACTTCCCAACATACAATCATGTTATCATCCATCTAGGTTGATTCATAATAGTCATTTAATATCATTCCCTTCTCACAAGTCATTTGGATTACTTCAATTCACATACCATTGATGTCACCTTGTCATGGGCGATATTCAATCTACCACATTTATAAGTCATGTCATCCTCCACCAATAAGCCTAACATAATGTCTCACTAGTTGGTTTCTCATCCTACTTGACAAGACATCCTCCTTGATCCTCCTAGCCTACACACCGATACACCATCCTAACCATATCATAGACATCACCCGCAAATCACACACCAAGGATACCAAATATAGTGACTCACCATGCAAGTTACCAAACATGCCCAACGCACCCTCTCTCACACTCACCATGTGTCTTTCTAGGTATGGCCAATGTGCCCTCCATCACACCAAACTGAGTTTTCTCTTAGTCAACTTGTCAACTGGTCATGTCTACATGCCCCTCATGATACTACACACCCTCCATAATTTTTGGAGAACTTACATTCTCCCCCACTTGAAATCGTTGACGTCCTCATCCACATAGCCCCATCATCTCATTTGGTGAAAGGGCTATTGGTGGTGGTGAAAAGAAAGTTCCACAATATCCTTTCAAATGATGCTCTAAAGAAATTTTCCATGGGGCTAGACTCATCTTAGTTGAGTGTCCCATACCATCCAAGGCGTGTAGTGACCGAGAGGAACTTGAATGACCTTGCATGTTAGGCTTGGAAAAAATCCCACTTGTATCCTCCTGATCCAGATTATTTTTGGCACGAAATGAGAGTGGAGATATAATAAACAAATGCACAGATATATCGCAGATATTCAATAATATAACATAAATGTATTATAGATGAAACCATAAACACAAATATACAGTAATTCACGATTTCTATTAATCAAAGAAATGTACAGAGATTGTAAAAATACAGAGTGAAAGACTCGCTAGAATGGTGGCAGCTTATCTCTAAGAAGAGATGTGGTGGCTACTCACATTCACAAGAAGATGATTACAATGAGGCTTTGAAGGACTTTTTACAATAAATGGGAATGCCAAAATCCTAACCCTAGGATATGAAGCGCCAAAAGTCATGTGGGCCCCATTTGGGTAAGTTAGTACATCAACTTCCCGGGGTCGTAACTTTTGCATACAATCTCTGTTTTAGGAATATGATAGCTCGTTGGAAAGGTATTTTCGAGGTGATTAATTTTGGGGGCCCAATATGACTTTAGATACCATTGAGAACCTCAATCTCAAAAAAACTTCATTTAGGCCCTCAAAAT
This sequence comes from Picea mariana, assembly GCA_032191745.1. Classification (NCBI taxonomy): domain Eukaryota; kingdom Viridiplantae; phylum Streptophyta; class Pinopsida; order Pinales; family Pinaceae; genus Picea; species Picea mariana. The sequence continues at coordinate 5,074 of JASDQU010401350.1, read as the reverse complement.
GGCCTCGAAAGTTAAAACCTACTAAAAATAGTAAATTGCAAAATTTGCCAGAAAACTGTTTTGAGCTAGTCGGAAAAGGTGGGTGGCCACCGATATCCACCTGGATCACCTCCATAATAAGCCTCACCATCATTTCCTATCCAACCCAACATAGGAATATTTAGATATGTGGAAGTTTGAATGCATGTTTCACCATAAGCGATGTTTCACCCTTGCCACCCAGCCATTGATACCTACACATGCATCCCCTGAGCTAAGCATACTCATAAAATTGATTGCTCAACATGAAATCATTCTATCATTCATCCATGCTGAATCATGATAGTCACCAGAGATCATGCCCCTTCTCATAAGTCATTAAAATACCTTCAATTCACATACCATTGATGTTTCCTTTCCATGGGAGATACACAATCTACCACATTTCCAAGTCGTGCCATCCTATACTTAGAAGCCTAACATATAGTAATCTCATTGATTGTTCACCCATCCTACTTGAGAGGATGTCCTCCTTGGTCATCCCATCCTACATGCGGGTACATAGTCCTAATCTTCTCATGTACATCTCCCATGAATTCGCCACCAAGAATACCAAATATAGGGACTCATCGTGCAAATTTCCAAGCATACCCTACGTTCCCTCTATTGGACTCACCATGTGTCTTTCCAAGTATGCCCAACGTTACCTCCATTGCACTAAACTGAGCATGCCCAATACAACTCATCGAATGGTCATGTATTTTCTCCCATCATGATAGCGTGGGCCCTTCCTGAGTATCAGAGGTCTTAAAAAAGTCAAAATGTAGTTACCTCCACCCCAACTATCATCCTAAATTATCATGCATGAAAAATACAATATATATTATGGGTAAGGCGCTTCAACAAAACAATATCAGGGATTGCATTCCCAATAATTCCAAGAAGAATCTAGGAGAACAACTACCAGAAAAAAAAGGTAATTATCATTCTTTAATTTCTATTCACTCTTCTCCTGATTAATGAATCATAGATTCAGGCACATCCCATCATATGGAAGCCTTAAATTTTTTTTTATATTCTATTATTGCATGTACTAGTCCTCCCATCCTCATGGGTGATGGTACTCTTTTTGAGGTCACTGGAAAAGGGACAGTAGAAATCCAACATGGTCATTTTGAGAACATCTTGCATGCTCCAAAAATATACATGGATCTAGTCTCTATTTATCATATAGAGCATTCTATCATAGGAAAATGGGTGGAATTCACACCTGATTATGTAACCATATATGACATGCATGATAACTCCAACATTATTTTTGGTAAGGTAAATCACTAGTGTCATTTTTATACATTCAATAAGTTTATTGTTAAATTTTATTCTTCTTTATTACTGACACATGATGATAATGATAGTAGACTCTAGCATGAGATATTTTGTCATGTAAACTTCAAATACATGCAAAAACTTAGCCAATAGGGAATGGTCACAAGTTTTCTCAACATACACTTTTCCAAATGAGTTTTTCAAGGATGTGTTCTTAACAAACATCTTCAAGAGAAGTTTGAGAAAGGGAAGGCTTGGAGGGCCTCATATACCTTGGATCTCATCCACAACGATCTCATGAGACCATTTTTGCATCCACCCATCAGCAAGGCAAGGTACATGCTTACATTTAATGATGATTTCTCATGAAACACTTGGGTGTATTTTCTCAGGTAGAAGTTCTAGGTTTTTGAGCATCTCAAAGACTTCAAAGATCATGTAGAGACTTAGTTCGATAGGAATATCAAGATCCTCCACATAGACAATGGAGGAGGAATATGCAAACAAATATGTCCAACATCTTTGTTCATAGTTAGGTATAGAGCTACACCATACAATATGTTTTGGGAAAATCCCAGTAATTTATGAAGGAAGTTAGGAAATGAACTAGAAAAGGAGTGTGCACTGGAAAAAATGGAAAAGAAGCACCAGGAAATGATGAAAGTCAAAAGAAGAAAGAAGGACGTGGATCGACGAAGGAAAAATTGTAGATTGTGGACAAGCCATACTCAGGGAGTTAGAATGTGGATAAACCTAATCCACTTAGTGTTAGTGGGTTAGGGTTTTGTTCATTGTTGTAATGGGTTTTAACCCATTTTGGTTGTATAAATATGTATTGTGAGATCTTGGGAGAGAGATTTGTGAGATATTTTTAGAGTTGTGGAGCTAATATTGAGATGATATTAGAGTCAGTTTTGGAGAGAGAAGGATGCATTGTAATAGAGGGTAAGGTCACAAGTTATGGAGCTTGATGCAACCTTGCCAGTCTCATAGATACGCTTCTTATGCAATGTACACAACACTATGAACTTGATGAAGAATAATAAAATATCGAAGAATTCCAGATCTTTGTGGACATAGCCTAAGGGGTGAACCACAGTAAAACTTTGTGTTTTTGTGTGGAATGTTTCTCTTTTTTCCTATTATTACTTAGCTATGATGAATGAATGAATCCGGTAGAATTAAAATGGATCTGATACTAGAATAGCTACGGTATTTACTACATAATGAATCTTAATGAATGAAAATGATTACATAATGGTAGATTTGGATTTAATGCTATGTTATAATGTTATATCTGATGTATGTTGAGGTAGAAATAATGTCTGTCATCCCCACAACAAACTCCTTTCCATGATTGCAGACTTATGGGTCTTGTAGTCACCCATAATCCATCTCGAGTGAGACTTCATTGTGCACTATGTGGGCAGTGTTTCCTTTTAGTCTTCATAAGGGTTGATGGTTTGCAAGGTTTTGTTCGAAACCTAAATTAGAACCTGAGTCATCCCTAGATATCCAAAAAATGGTTCATGTTGTCCCTTGACCAATTTTTGAGGAACACTTGGTCATATTTGACCGTTTTTGGGACTTCAACAGCTTGTCAAAGATGGAGCACAATGCAAAGCGGAAATCATGGAAGCTAGACCATTTTTTGGGTCCTTTTAGGGTTTTGGGTTAATGTAATGGGGAAGGGATGTTGGCCCGTGGGTTCACCCATGCTTAGGCCCACTTTTGTAATTTATAAATATATAGGCAATGTAAGAAATAATAGAAGTTGTTGCTTAGTGCACTTGGTGATTTCTTAGTGCAAGTTGGCTAAAGTGATAAGAGTTGGATCTGTGTAATCAAGTATTGAAAGGCTTTGTGCATTTTGTGTAAGACTTGTAGAGCTGAGTGCAAGTCCCTGTGAGATACTATAGAAGGCTTTGTGTTGTAAGGAAATAAAGAAGGGTCTAGCGATCTACAAAGATCTTTTGTCCTATGTGCAATAAGGTTTGGAGGCTTTGTGTTGTAACCGATTGAAGAAATTAATAAAGAAGAAGACTTTGTGGATGTAGCCCCAGGGTGGGGTGAACCATGGTAAATCTATGTGTTGTGCTCTGTGCCTCGACTTGATTTGCTTGTCTCTTCCTTTTCTAAGTGCTTTGATGTGTTTAGATAGATATATTTATGCTTTGTTATTATGAGCTATGAATGAATGTTAGCTCTGATATGTATGAATATGCTCAGTGTTGATCTACATGATCTAATCTATTTACTATTACTAAGTGCTAAAAGATATTAGATCTAATTAAATGTTGTGATGCTTTGTGCTATATACAAAGTATAATAACACTGAATATTGATGAATATTAGCTGCTAAGTGCTCTGTTAAGTGTTATAATCACAGGTCTATGTCCCAGCTAGGGTTGCAGACATCTGAGTCCTGCAACTACCCCTGCCTCTACCCCGGGTGAGACTTTATCTTCTTCGCAGGTGTTGCTGAAAGGGTCAGTAGTTAGGGTTTTGTTGATGCACTATTGTAGCATTGAACCTTGGTTCTTCCCCTATGCCAATAAATGGTTCCATTGCTGGGACTAAAACTGTGATTACTGGGAACTGAGTAGAAGAAGATTTGTGCAAAGATTCATCCTGAAATTGTAAAAGATTTGTGCATGGATCTATGCCCTAGTGCGCAGTGATCCACTTGATCTAAAAAGATCTATGTTGAAGAAGGAAGGACAGATCTGAAGGAAAGAAGTCATATCTACAAGAAAAGAGGTTGATACTGAAGAAAAGAAGTAAGATCTGTAAGCTTTGTGCTCCGATAAAGGTAAGAATAGTTAAACGTTCTTAGATATGGAAGCTTTGTGCCCTGTAGAAGTAAAATAGGTGAAAATTTTTGTTTCTAAAGTATGGATTTAGGTATTCTTAATAGATTTTTTCCTAGCTTGAAAACTAGAGAATTATTAGATGATAGAATGTTTGATATGAATAGATCTGATAAGAATAATGATAGATATGTTATACCTATGCATAGAAAGAATTTTTGGACTAACCAATGGATGCAGGATCCTAGAAAGAAATTTTTGTAGGTTCCCCATTATGATCCTAGCACGTAGTATAAGAAAAGTTGGGGATCATTGAAGAGAAAGAGAGGATTAACTCTTTATTATAGTTGTAGAAGACCAGGACATCTTGCTAAGGAATGTCGTGGGAGAAACCCTAGTTGCCTATATTGTAAGGCTATGGACCATGAAGTACTGGATTGCCCTAGAATGATTTCTAGACTTGAAAAGTTGAATAGAGAGCAAGCAAACCCTGAAGAACATCAAGAGACTAAGATTATAGAAGAACCCCAGAAAGAATCAGAGATTATGTTGTTGAAAATGAAAGAAACCCTGGATGAACATAAAGATGCCAGTTTGTTAGAGATCTTCAAAGAAAAGGATAAAATCGAAGCAAGAATAGGAGACTTTGACATTGACTGTGCTCTGGATGAGGGAACACAGATGAACATTATGAAAGAAAGTACTTGGGAAACCCTAAGAAGGCTTGCTATGGTTCCTTCACTAGGAAAAGTAGGATTGTTTAAAGGAAAAATGGTAACCCTATGTGGTAGGATTACCCGGATAGCTATGAGTACCCATGTCTTAGGACCACACTATGCACCTTTTTGCCTATACTTTTTGCCATTATTATACCCTTGATCACCTATATTTGAACCTATACTATCACTTTGTCTGATCATCTCAAAGGTATACAACGTCCTTTCTCATTACTATATACT
>JASDQU010401349.1:0-10810 GCA_032191745.1 Picea mariana | reverse complement strand
TTCTCAACAGTCATCAAGGTGGCAACTCTGTTCTCCTAGCAGAGTGTTCACATAGTTCCTCCACAAGGAAATCCTTTCACATGCAACTTCCTTACTGGATATCCATCACTATCTATGATGGCCTCAAGCTTGAGTAAGCTTCAATTGTTTTCCAAATATTCCAAAATAAATATAAACATGCATCTTTGTCATGCATCCAAATTATGTATCCACACATATTCTGGTTTTGTTAACTTACATCCATGATGTACTTAACCATATGCATAATAATAAGCCTATGTGTAGCTGCCATAGGTATATTTCACATCCCACATACATCTCCACTTTAAAATCAGTCAACTCATGATTGTTCTCGGTCATTCTCATGCGATCTTCAAAGGCATAATCATTTTCCTCTTGTCATGAAAATATTGAATCCTTTATCATTTACTCTCTCATTTGTTTATACTAGACTTTCCTAAGGGAATGAAACACATTCCCCTCAAGATATCATTCAAAACCAATATTTCATGACTCCTCATAATAGAGTCGACCATGCATCCATGGTATTCATTAAATATTGGCAAGTATAATTCTTGCCTTACATTTCACTCATTTAGGAAGTGACATCATGCCTTTAGTATACAAATTATCATACATTATATATGTGCATCACTTTCACATTTATTATCATTCATATCTACTTGGTATTAATATCAGTTTTCATATCAAGGAACCTCACAATGCATTAAATTCATCCACTCAAGCATATACTGACATAGCCAAACATTCAACATGAAAGCTCATCGATTGCACCCCTTTCCATGTCATACATGCCCATGAACATATCATACTTCCATATCCTCTTCTCAAGGATAGTTCTTCCATCTTTATGACAAGCCTCATCGAGAAACTCAACACTGAGCTTCCCTCTTAATTGAAGGCTTGTAGCCATATTATTCTTTTAAGCATCTATACACATATATATAGGTGCATCTCTTGCACCCCTTTTACATTGGTATTTTAGTTTTAATATTAGTGTTCTTTAGTGACATCTTACAGTCACTAATATGACTAGTCTCACAATCATAATTCATATTGATGTTTCCCCTTCTACATGGCAATAACAAATGAGGGTCACCTTTTCCCTTTCTACTGTAAATCAAGAATTCAGATGGGTATTTATTGTATCACTCAAGGAAGTAAGATAACCATTTCTATTTTCTTCTTCATACCTCAATTCACTCTTGGTCAACAAACTTATGCAAGGGGATATTTTCCATATTATAGCTATCTGAGTACACCAATCCATCTCCATATGGTTACCATCCACCTCTAGATGTCAATATGACCCACTAGTCATCCAAAGGTGTTTTGACACCTCCTTAATCAAACCTTGCATTAGTCTCCCATCGATCCTTACAGTCCTATCGTATTAAGGAATTATGCCACACCATCATCAACCTTTCATTCTTACTTTTAACCCCTATGTTCATAAGGTCATCTTCATCTAAAATTTCCATTAGTAAACCATACCTTACAACCCAACACAAGTAACATGCTTAATTTGCATGTTAAATATTTTCTCATATGCATTCTTATGCATAGATATGCCCTTGAGTTAACATGGGCATACACTCCATTAGCATAACCATGAAATTTTGAACTTTCTCTTGTCGATTCACTTATACCTTCATGAATATTTCTCTCAATCTATAGGGTTCCTTTTTACTTGCTTACTGGATTATTCCAGCAGCAATTTTCAGCCAGTAAATTGACCTTACCATTTCCATTAATCCTCTGATCATGAGGGTTCATACATATATACTAGGTTTAATTCTTTATTTAAACAATAATTATTACTGCTTCGGATCCTTTCAATCCATTCACATCCAAGTCTTTATATTAGTTATCATCAACATAATCCCATTCCTATAGGATTTTCCATCATTTCCTAAAAGAAATTGTAGGCTTCCTATGCCACAGACTAGCATGATTCAATGTTGTTGGGAAAAATCCCAACTGAATTTTAAATCTGTATCCTTCTACTCGAGGAAATTATGTATATGATTTCCGTTTGGAAGTAATATTCTCAATAGCCTCATCTCAGCCTTGGTAACCCAATCTTATGTCTGTACAACAACACGTATGATCTCATATTGAAGTCAGCTTCTTTATTTGGAAACATTAGCAACATAAAGTGTATCTTTCCAAAACATCTATCAATAGTAGAAAGTTTCATTCCTAACTTCAGTAGAGGTTTACTAAGCCTCTTAGGAATGGGTAAATTAGGGTGTTACCCCTTAAGTTCCTCTAATAGTATTTATATGCGACTCATGCATGAGCCCAAGCAAGCCAAGTGTTGTTTCCATTCTCTAATACCAATTTGTAACACACCTGACCCCTAAATGCCCTTTCTAGGGATGGGGCATCAATATTTTTCTTATTCTAATCATCTCAAATCATCTCTTCAATTTCTTCATCCCCTTATTCTCACCCGTAGCTTTCTAATGACTGTTATCGGGCTCTAATCCGACCTCTGGTGTGCAAGATATGGCCTCTCGAAGTTTTCTAAGTGTTATCAGTTGGAGACCACATGGCAGTCAACATTCGATGTTCATCATTCGGCATTTGACATTGAACATCCATTTTATTACTGCACACATGCTCCCTGAAGTCCTGAAATATCTCCATGTCAGTACCAGGGATGATACGCGGCAAGGGCCAAGGGTGACAAATATTCTCATTAGGGGGTGACGCATATCATTCTCTAATAGGAATATAGGGTCTACAAATTGCAAAAATCAATGTGACACATGGCACGTCAAACATGGGTCCACGTAAACCTAGGTAACGTCAACACACCCTATCACCTTGGACTGATAGCCTTCCAAACCCTCTAACTCACGGTCAGGATGCATCCACTTAGTTCTATGAATCTATGGCTCATGTTAATTTGTAACTTAGGTGTTCAGGAGTTTTGTGATGCAAAATCCTCTTTGCTTCCAGAGTTGGTTAGCATTGGATTGACCATAGCCTAGATCTGACAGCCAGGAAAATTATTGAAGCATCTTTGGATCGAAAACTCTCATCACTTCGGGCTTTGGATATTGTCAACATGCCACACTTCAAATCCCTCAAAATTCCAAGTCTCCAGACTAAAAAATCTGAAACCACACATCCCCTGTATATCGACGGTTGGGATTTACTCCGTTGGTTGTGACTTCAGGAGTATTCACACTTTGAATACTCTCATCCAAATTCCTCTAGAGTGTCAAACCTTCAGACCCCCAGAATCTCTTGCCACGTGTCCTCCACACATGGAAACGCCATCACTCGACACATGGATCCCCACATGCTCTCGACGTGACAAACACATTCTCTCAATTGAATGGTTGATAGGGGTCTTGAAGGATCCATAGATCCATAGTCAAAATTACTTCACTACTCCAGACTTCAGGGGTTTTGATGTTACAACACCCTTGTCCTGCTGAAGCAGTCAACATCGGGTTGACTATATCGTAGATACGATGGATGGAATAGTTGTTGGGAATCCTCAAATATACGACCCAGAATAATTTTGGGCTCCAGGATTTCAGAGGATCCATCTCCCTTACGATGAATACCAAGATTCTTCGAACTCACGAAGATTGAAGGAGTTAAGGAGTTAACACCTATGCTCCTTCTCCAAATCCAACAGTGGTTAAATACCTTGGATCTACCCGAAGGGATCTTGTTCGCTCATATTCCAAATGAAAGGATCTTCCCTTTCAAGACTTAAAAATCACTATCCTTCTTGAGCTTCATAATTTTTGAAAGACTTAGGCGTTGGTGCACGCTTTGTGCTCTTTCTCCTGAGCTTAACAGACTCCTCCTCCCAGGAGACTCAAAACAGTTGAGAGTGTTGACATGCATATGGGAAACTATGCCCAAGGTCGACAAACTCACAGTCCATTTGCTTAAACTTGAGCCACTATAGGGCTTGAGCATTTATGTGTACAAAACATATAGTTCCTTACTTTCTTAAATACACGATCAGGGAAATATAAAGGGACACAATCTAATCATCAAGCAAACATGCACATACCTGAAACATTCATAGGGTATCCAACTTTAATTTACAGTTACAGTTCAATTACATGGGATATGAGAATACTTATCTATTACAAGTTGTAGCCAACTAACTGACTATGGGTGTGCACCTTTCCACCCAACCATAGGCTCAGAGGAATTCAATATTAGCACTCTGGCCACCCCCATGCCAAGCCATGATATCACCAGGGAAATTTCTGCCATTACTCAGAGATCATTTCTCTGTCATAGCATCCCTACGAGGTTTATCAGATGTTTCCTCAACATCAATCTCGCGACCTTCCTCTTTTCTTCTGCATATCCGGGTTGCGCATTCCCCTCTATGCATGGGCTCTTTTCTGATGTCTCTCCTTCTCTCTATAGAGCCTCCTATGCTCTTCTCTTACTCCTCCATTCTCTTCTCTTTTTTCTCTATTTTATGTATATATTTTTCCCAGGATGGTTCTCGACCTATCTTGTTCCTTTTATCATAAGGAAACTCAGGTCATCATGTTCTTCCATACCTTGGGGTACTTCAGGATGACATTCTTTAGTCAAACCATTCTTCCATTCATGGGAATGGTTGAGTATTTAACCACCAGTCCTTCATTCATTAATCGATTCCTCTCCTTGGGATCCAGAGGGGGTTTATCATTCCCAAAAAGGGGAAATTTGGGATCATTTGACATAATGTACCCTCTCTTACAGTTTTATCATTCTTTTCTCTAGTGATATCATGGCCAATACTTCAAGGCTTCACCCCCACAGTCAGTTATTGGAAATCCAAACAATAATACATTTGCATCGTTCACATGCCTTAGCATGGTAATCATAATTAACAATCAATTTCAATCTAGGGGAAACAGGGGTGTTATACCATGACTCTACCTATTATTCTAGATAAATTATGATTTCCAAATGAAACTGATCCATTTCGTTCCTTCTTTAGGGTCATAAACATGTTCTTGTCACCTCTCATATGCTTTCAACAACTGTTGTCAGCACACCACCCACTTTTTTTGTGTTGCACTTGTAGAGAAAGTGAGCATTCTTCAGTGTTGAATTGATCATGTTTTATTCTCCATATCCTTTTTGGTTCATTTTTATGACCATTGATATTCTACTTTGGTTCCTTTGGAGGAAAAATCAATCTACAATATTTGGTCATGTGTCCAAAATTGTTGCACTTATAGAACTCTATTTCATTACTTAGTGAACCAAAACTATTGTAATTTATGTTTCGTGCTTCATGTGACTTTGTGAGATAATTGTTGTTTGAATAAACTTCATAGTTTCTTCTGTTCTTGGCATAGGCTCTACATTTTGCAGCCTTTTGACCAAAATTGTTACAAGAATAGCATAAACCAAGAAAAATAGCTTGATACCTGGATGTAGGGGATATTCGTAATGGTGTTGCTCTTCTGAATCCTTCTTCTTCTTGAGATGTTGTTGATTGATGGTTATGTTATGAATATTATAGGTGGTCCAATTCCTCTGTGTTTTTATTCTTGAGTGCCTCTGACTATTTCTGCATAGGTGTTTTTTTATGCTTCATGTTATGTCGTCTTAGAGCTCAAATCTTTTCAGTCTGCATCTGGTTGTATCCTATACTGAACCTATCATAGTATGGCCTTTTATTGTTTATGATCTTATTCAATAATTTGGTTTTATTCTGTTGCATATCTTTCTTATGAAGATCTTTTCTTAAGGTGACTATTTCTGCTTCCAAGCTTTCAATCATCTTTTTCTTATCTTATAACTGATTTCTGAGTGTTTCTTCAATCCTTCTGCCTTCTTCTACCTATATTTTTAACTTCGTGATTATCTACTCGATTTATTATGAGTTGGAATTTTGAAATTATTATTTCTTCTTTAACTTTTCCATGAGTGACTTGATTTTCTTTATTTCTTTCCCTAGTTCTTCTAAGGAACCAATTAATTATTCTTTAAGATCGACTTCGCCTTCTTCTTCGAAATCTTTAGAATTTTCTTCATCATATTCTACTACCTTGAAGAGTACTCTTTCTGAGTCATTTTCATTATCATCATCCTCGTCTGATGAATATTCATCTTCCTTTGAGTAGAAATATTTCTTAAAGAATTTATTTTTGTTCTTTTGCTTCTCTCCTTTTTATTTTTATTTTTCTTATTAGGATCTTCTTATTCATCTCTACCTTTATTCTTATCATAAGGACATTTAGAATCAAAATGACCAATACCATCACAATTAAAACAATTCAATGGAAGCATGCCTTTGTATTTTTCATTTCCTCTTTTTAACTTCCTTACAAAGTTTTCCACTTCTTCATCTTCCTCTAAATCATTGTTGCAGTTGCAATCTAGTTTTGACTTTTTCTTGTTTTGCTTTTTTGTCTTCTTGGATGATTTGAATTACTTTGTGACTGGATTCTCTTGTTCTATCCTCATTTCATCTGTTGTGAATATTCCATGTAGCTCATCCATGATCAAAATGTCAATATTTTTTCTCTCTTCCAGGGCTGTTATCTTAGGATCAAATCTCATAGGTAGATATCTTAGAACCTTTTGAATTACCATTGATTCATCAACTTCTTCTCCCAGTCCTCCAATAGTGTTCATTGTTTCGTCAACCCATAGAAAGTAGGCTACAATTTCTTCATCTTCCTTCATTTTTAGTTGCTCAAACTTTCCTCTAAGGGTTTGAAGCTTAGTTCCCTTGACTTTGTTATCTCCTTCGTAAATATTTTGAAGTTTATCCCAAATATATTTTTCAATATTGCAATTCATAACTTTGAAAAATAATGAATCATCCAAACTACTCAGAATGGTTCCTTTAGCCTTTGAGTTGTTTTCACTGAGTTTCCTTCCATATTTGTCAGTTGGGGGAGTGGTTAGCGCTATATATTTGTCTACTACTGACCATGAAACATCAAATCCATGTGCTTGTAAAAAGGTTTTCATCCTTTTATTCCAAAACGAATAGTTCTAACCATCAAACCTTGTTTCTTTAATATTAGTGTATTCCATGATATCCTTCCAGTGGTTAAACTGTATCTTGAAGTACCTTCTCTGATACCAATTGTTGGAATACTGAGAGGTGGAGGGGGTGAATCAATATGAGCACTTTATTATCACTTTTAACCATAATATGTAATCATTAACATCATCGATAGCATATCATAAATATATCATGAGTATTATAAATCAACAGATGATAATAGACATCCACAGAGACATAGTACACTATAATTTATGTGGAAACACCCAATGGGATAAAATCACAAAATTCTTTTCTTATATATCAAAATAATACATTCATTGGAAGAACCAACTTCCCAATTCTCCAGCTGCAACTGGAATGAGGCTATGACCCCCTATTTATATGCTCCAACCTGAAGGAAGCTACAACTCTCTAAATTATATGGCTCCAACTAGAAGGAGGCTACAACCCTTTGATTCTCAAGCTCTAAACTTAAGGAAGCTCCAACTCTCTTTGTTATCTAGAACCAACTGAAAGGAGGCTATGACCCCCTTTCCTTGCCCCATCCTTCCACCCTAAAATATAAATTTAGACCAAACTGTCACCACCACTGATATTGTCACAACCTATAATAATCAACATGTAATCATCATGTCATTGTCACATCAACATTTAACTGATCATCAACATATAACTTTCCATTGTCCCTGTCATTGATATATCAACCAGATCTGCTCATATAGACCATATCAACATCAAGTATCCAAACCATGTACCACAATGTACCTCAAGCATGCATCATACCATATACCATAAGATATACCTCAAATATATTCCAATACAATAAATATGTTTCTCTAACAATGAACCATAAAAATCATATACAATATACCAAGTGTGTGTCTCTAGCATGTATAAATGATACCAAAACATGGACCTCAACCATATGAAACCATAAACCAAAAGGGCCTCCAAGAAGTGCATCAAGAATGTACCATATCATCCATGACAAATACACATAAAACCATACCCATGATCTAGTAGACACTCTATTGTATCATATGACAGATGAGTTAACCAACCTGGGCATTAAAATTTTTCTACAAGAATCACTTCACACCCTTTCACAAGCTTTTCACATATCCTCAAATTCCTCCACTACTACCCGTGGATATCCATAATTTTCTCCACTACATCTTGTGTGAATTCAAACCCTTATGACCTCTAACCCGTGGATACCACAGAAAATAGGGTTACTCACATTTTATGCAACTCTGAGACTTTCAACTTCAAACTTCCTTCACACCCTCAAACTTGCTACCTCATACTCAACCTCGGATTCTCCAATAGACCAAAAGTTCTTCACAAGATAGATAATCAATAGAGATGTATGTGAATGCACTTATGAAAGATTCCTCGCGTGGTATTTATAATTTTTCTAAGTAACTTATTTCCTTAGTTTTGGGGTTTCTTTTTACAACCACTTAACCATTTCATTAATTTTCTTGTAACCAACTAGGGTCTTTGTAAGTCATGTTTGGGTCTTTCAACTTCATGACCTTATAACTCCTCAACCATGAGGAACCACGTGGTGTACCACCTATCACTGGTAATGGAAAGACAAGGACTATCCATCTATGACTATGATACCTGCATTTGCATTATCCTTCATGCCCTTATTCCTCTAAAAAATTTGGGATTCATGAACAAACCTATGGGTTTCTTGTATACTTCTTCAAAGTGTCTTCCCATGAGGGCCATGCTTAGAGCTACGCCATAAGGGGACCACTTTGGATAATTTTTTGAATACACTCGTTGGATATGTTGGCATCAATGATGGCGACTGCTTGTTGAAATCAATGAAAACCAATCGTCTAACATAAGCAACATGTCAAAATATATGAGTTTTGCGGTCTCACAGTCGTCAGGAAAAAACCCTAAAAATTGTTGATTTTAAATCAATGATATATTCACTTTTGGAGATCGGACTTGGATATTTTTTTTCAAATTGGTTGTTTTTCTGAGGAACTCATACCTACAACCAGTTTTATCAAATTATGCACATAAATATATAGGATATTACTTGAGTGTAGTGGCCCTCTTTTTTATGTCTTTTGAAACCATGAAAAAATAAAAACAAAATGCCCCTTTTTCATGGTCAAAGAAATTCCTCTCATACCAAATGTTATGTGATTCAATAAATCTGAAAATATATATAGCTACCATAGTGGGCCTTATTTAATAATACACTGGACCTAGTCCACCTTGCATTGAATGGGCTCCATTATTATTATTATGGCCCCCCCATTACCTCCCTAACTACACTACAGATATATTCCATAACTATGGTTTTTTGTCATAATTTTGTTAGGCATATCAAATGGTGAGTGTCACACTCAAAAAAAGCAACAAGTATTTTCACAAACTAGGTCCATGCAATGTAGCCTTTATAATCCTTCATATATCATTACCACCATTGTCAATGTTCAATAAGACCCCCACATGAAATTTGTGTAGGTCATCAATAATTCCATTGAGGGAGAAATAGTGTTCCAATTGGGTAACCCACCCTAAAGGATCTGACCCATCAAATTTGTTCATGTCCACCTTTGGAACACAAATCCATGAATTGTGATCTTGAAATGTGGTTCGATGATTATTATGAAACATGGGTGTGTTATGTACTTCTGGGGGTGTGAATTCCCCTTTGGTTGGGTCAATGTGTGGATCACCTACATGAATACCCACATGTCCTCCTATTTTGACAAGAGGTCAGTTTGTTTTGTCACTATTGCTTGTACATGTAGAACTATATTTGCAAGAGTGGCCATTTTTTATTCTATCAATTTGGTCTAAGAAGATTGGTTATGATCTAGTGGTGCTTTTTGTTGGTTTTTTTATTTGGCCATGTTGCGATTTTGAACCATGGGACCACAAAAGATTTTTTTTGTGGTAGTGATATTCTCCACTTATCTCACTATGACTAGAGAATTTAGAGGAGTATTTTCAGATATACCCCAAATCATTGTATTAATAGGTCCACAAAAAATGGTCATTTAAGAGGTATATGCATATTATCAACACTCTACAAGGAATATTTTGAGATAGGTCTCCCACAATGATGTCGATGGGACCACTTTATACTTTCTCTTTTTGCATTTTTCTCTTATTATTCTTCTTCTTATTTTTCCTTTTCTTTTTCTTTTCTTTATTTTTTCTTTGAGTGCTACTCATGTGGGAGTATTACTCCTGACCAATTATTATCACAGTGAAAAAATCTAGAAATTCCCCTTGGATGCAAAGATGTAGGAATTCCACTGGAGGATTGCAGATGTTAGGGTTTGCAAGGTTCTATATGAAAAAGAAGAGTCAACTTCTATAGCTCTCTGATATACTTACAGGGTCCAACATTCATAATCATCCCAATATCTCGGGGCACTAACTAAGGATGCTCAACTATGTCCTTAGTCATATGATCTCACTACCCAAGTTCTTGATGTACTATAGCAACCGGAAGATCGATAAGTTGATCCAAGGTTGGTTTCATGTATACCTAGGGGACTTTTGATATACCAGAAGGTACATGGAAGTGAGCTTAGATATAACATTGTTGTCTAATGTGATAATACTCGAAGGGGTACCAATAGGGGTTACAAGGGTTTCCAACAATGTGATACCACTTATATCTCTTTCATGTATTCTTCCCCAACCACAATTTTGTTAGAATATAAAGGATTGTGTGCTCATTTTACCACGATGATACCCTTGTCTCCCAACCACAGGCCGAAGCCTCCCTTCGAG
>JASDQU010401346.1:0-10193 GCA_032191745.1 Picea mariana | reverse complement strand
GAGTGATTTGTGAGAACAAAGCCATCAATACCATACAAATTGATTTTGTTCTAAATATAAAGAAGCAATTCGTACATTTTGTGTATGTGGCACATTATGTAGATCAAAGAATTGCTCCATCTGAAGTATCCATGTGATTGGGTCCTTGCCATCAAACTTCCTCATATCAATCTTAGGAATGTGGTTGGTCTTCAACCCAAAGTTGGAATTTCTCCATTATTGATTCACCTTCCTTGTGTCCTCATCATGAATTTCATGGGATACAATTTCACTTTTAGGTGTCCTCTCTATTATGAATTTTTTCAATCCTTCCATGATCTCCCCTTTTAAACCCTCCATCATCTCTTGTGGTTCATCTTTTTTTATTGTCTTCTTTTGTAAATAATTTATGTCCCTATGCATTTCTTCACCTTCATCAAGAGTCCATGTTGGATTATTTGGAGGCTTATTTGGTGTATAAGTTCCCTTTTGGGGTGGCATGTTGGCCAAGTATCACTTTTGAACCTTGATTTTATGGTGGTTCTACTAGACAATATTTATTTTGTTGTATCTCCAAAGTTTCGGCCATTATGGGTATGAAAAAATATTTTTTTTAGTTCTCTGATATTTCTTCTCTTCAGTGCCACAAGTCTGATCAAAATTGGATGTGCCAAGTGGAATTTATGGTAATTTCCCCACAATTTGTTGATTTTTTGCCTTTCCATGAGATGTCACTTGTATAGCGTGCCCCGCACAACATAATTGATATAAAATTATGAAACTCATACCAGAAATACTAAAGACTGTCCAATATCCAATGCAACTAGTCTCACTCAATTTGGATACTCTAGGAAGAAGTTATGATAGTTTTACCTGGAACACCTTCTTGAGAATAGTCAATAAGACTAGTCAGATACCCTATATTCCACAAGGTGTATCTACAAACGTACAATGAACCAGAAGCTAAAAATTTTATCATATATACCTTACTAATTTCTTTGAATATCCTCTAGATTTCAAAGTCTGAAATGTTACAGAAAAGTTTTTATAGCAAAAATTCCACAATGAATATGTTCAAGATGATTCCATAACCCTATCATGCAAAGGATGTATCTCTGAAATTGTAAGGCCTCAGGAGCTGAAATTTTAACCCAATGTACCTTGATCCGTCTACTAAATATTCTCTAAGCCATTCCTTCTGAAACATTGTAGAAAAAATGTTATAGTGAAAATTCCAAGGTGTCTCATATGTATCAGTGAAACCCTAAGACCTTGAGCTCTGATACCATATGTTAAGAACCAAATGTCAATATAGCATAGAAAAACCTCAGAATAAGTACTTAACACCTTAAAAAAGAGAGAAATTCAGATAATAAACCTCTTCAAGGGAGCAACCTCCTTATTCCCACATAAATGTACAATTCCAAGATGATTCCAAATGAAAATGTCTCCTTGGTATATATAGGAGACTAGGAGGTATAATTACAACTAATGGAATAAATCCGACATAAATAAAATAACATTACTAATGTAATATTCCCCAATTAAGGGGTAATGAACCAATATTAGGGCTTAACAACACGACTGTTTCCAATATAAGATAATACTCCCTTCACACTCATCCTTTTTTTTTTTTTCATAGTCAAATGAATTCTTTGATACAAAGGAGGAAACGAGTATCACAAGTAAGAAAAAATAGTTCCAACAACGAAACATACCTATGCTCAATGCAAGGAGGTGCATGTGGGAGATGGACACTCAGGGGAATGTTCCCTCCTGGGTATAGGGTTTCAAGTTGCAAAGGATATAAATGAGGCTCTTCTTGGTTGAGGATGCAAAACTATTGGGGCTAACGGTTTATAATGCAAAGCGAGAACCAGAAATAGGCTCAATACTGCAAGCAAGGGCATGATATGAAATCACAACTTAACGCCAAAAAATGCCCTTTTTTCATAATCTTAGTCTATTTGGTTTGAAAAAGGGGTAAACTTGTACCAAATAGACATCCTTTCAAATCCAATTTACGACCGTGAAAGAGACAAGTTCACTCGACAATCTTTTCACTTTTCGAAAACGAGTCAGAAAAGAGCTCAAATCAAACTCTCTTGGGAGTCCTTTAGGTATAGGTCAACATGTTTATGAGTGAGAAATAAAGTTCAACATAAATTCATGTATTATCTATAAGGGACTCCTCGTCCTACAAAAAAAATCTCTAAATGGGCACCAAATGAAACAAATGATATAACTAGGGTACCTAGGTTTGGTAAGTCTCTACCATTTGATAATGACATTTCTAGTAGCAGAAAGAAACTTCTGTGTCGCTAAACAATGGGTTCATACCTAAGGCATATGAGAGACATTTATAGGACAATGCAAGTGTGTGTGATGGAATGGATACCTATCCTATATGCTGGGTAGCGAAAATACCTATCCGTAGTTACAATGGTCGACATAACGCTAAAAACCGCAAGAAATCCTAGTGAAAACTACAAAAACCAACTCAATCCACTGTTGTATTAGTCCATTATGAGAAAATATTATCCAAAACTATATAAAGTGGGTAAAAAATTCTATAAATAGTGACAAAAACCAAATTTTACTATGTCATTTGACTTTTTTACCCAAATAGTGGATTTTGGACCAAATTACCTCCAATATTCAACTGGTGATTGCGAGAGAGATGAGTGATGGAATCAATGACCATCTGGACCAGGTAATTCCTCTTCCCATCCTCTTTCTTTCTAGTGGATTGCATTTTGCATTTAGGTTTGAATTTTTAATTTATCTTGGGTGCAAATTAAAATTTTAGGTGTATGCAGGCTACCATTCATCAAGTCGCGTATACGTGTGATTATACACGGTTTTATAAAAGACATCTAGCGTATACCCAGCCCTATAGGTGAATGTGAATATTGTAGCCTACGTATATGTCCGTAAACAATGTTTTTGATGGTTTATAACTCAAAAATTGATGTTTCTCTTGCAAGATGGTGCTAGAGTGGAGGGAAAGGAAACATGAGGAGGTAGATGTTGTTGTGGAAAGAGATCAGGGGGCCCAAATGGCCTTGAAAATATGTGGGTTGTATAAAATTTGCACACTCAAAGGGACAACGGCCCAAGTGAGGTTGCTATAGTTGCTCGTGGATTACTGGGATCCAGACAGTGAGAGATTCAACCTTGATGGGAAACCCTTAACAATTGAAGTCAAGGATATTTGTTTCTTGATAGGGTTGTCACATCGAGGTGAGGTGGTGAACCTCAAATCCTGGAGAGGTGGTAGCGGTATGAAGATAGAATAATACATAGATGCTCATTGCATTGCAGAGACTGAGAAGCTCGGGAGTCAACTCCCCATCCGAGTGATAAATAATCTAAGCCTCAAGATTGTTTTCCTCATTTTGACCTAGATCAGAGGATCGACCTCATTGCACCAGGTATTGAGGTCGCTTATGTTCTACTCTATAGAGTGTTTGATACCCAGTGTGTATGATTGGTGCACATCACTATTGGCTAACATGAAGATCCATTTGACAAAATGCAAACAGGGTGATAGGAGGAACTTCGGGTTTGCTTCCATCTTGTGTATCATTTTCTTTGAGAAGGCTCCAGTTTTGGGACCTAGAGTTGAGATCATTCCTCAAGGACCTCACGATCCATCCATGGCATGATGGACCAAGGTGATGAAATGACAGAGGGGAGGTAGGGTGCCCACACCCTACAATGATGATTTCTTTTACTGGTAGAGATGATAGGTCATTGCTCTAGATGACTACCTCTATGCAGGGATCAACTTCAGAGGGGACCCTGACATGCCATTACTAGAAGGGACTGCCTACAGAGACATAGGTGTGTCAAAGTTTATTAAATATTTTATTTTTTATTTATTTTTGTATAGTAAAACAAAAATATTTTTGGATGATGTTTAATTACTAAATAGACACGTATGTGATGTAGACATAGGTCCAAGAAGGCAAGATAGGCCCCCACGACATCGTCAGAGGAACCAGAGAGATGAGGCGGTGGGAGGAAAAGAAAAGAGAGTCCTTCAAAACGTGGAGGGAAACCTGTCTTATTTGACAAAAAGGATTTTGATGGTTCAGGTATAGGATCTTCTAGAATCTATGCAACGACAGGTGGTTTGTGTGCCCAGAGCTTGGGTATGACTCTTTTGGCATCTCACAAATGTCATAGTTTGTTATCATGACACACATATGGAGCCACAAGCATAGATTTCATGGATTCTATATTATTAGTTATATATATGTGTTGAGGGTGTTGGCCCCAATTTTGTACTATAGACATCATAGTTTTAGAAATATATATAAAACATGGTTCTTTGGATTTACTTCTGTGACAATGTGTACAATGATGAGAATTCTTTCTTTGCTTTAGTTATGTGACAAATGCCAATCTAAAACTAAAATAACATATGCATCAGATACTTAATTAGAAATCATAGGTGTGTGATGATAAGTAATAAAATCAAACTGTCATTCTAAACAGTGTACCCGTAGGAATCATTGAAGAAATGTAGGGTCATGCACAAGGTAACTAGCATTCAACTGATGTACTACTAACTGGGAATCTAGGAGAATCTCAAAAGAGAGTATACCATATGAAATGACATCACGCAAAAGTTCTATAATGATGTTATATTTGTCCACATTATTCATGGATGGACCTAGGCATATGCCACCAGAAGACATGAGTAGACCTTCAGGTGAGTAAACCACCCAAGAGACAAAAGCTAGGTTTCTTGAATGGTGAATGGATCCATCTGCGAATACTAAGTAGACGGAAGACTGCATTGACATATGCCAACCAAGGGAAAACTAGATAAACAAGCATAAGTCAAAAACAAAGGGGAAATATATATACACTAAATTACATTAGTATACAAAGAGTTACACCAAAGCTTTGGGCTCAAGCATAATATATTTTCAAGTAGAGCCCATTCTTGGGCCTAGCCAACATGTTCCCTTCATAATCTTCTAATTCATAAGCTCCTTTTTATAAGACACATCGCACGATATAGGGACCGTGCGACATGGTTTGAACTTTCCTTCCCCTAATGGTTATTTGGCTTGATCATATAAAAGGAACAAGTCACCGTCAACGTACGACCGAGGACAGAAAGAATTATCGTATTGGACCTTGACACATCTCTTATTCCCTTTGATAGCAGTAGAGGCATCTCGACTTTACTCGTCAAGTCTCTCTAGGTGTACGATGCGTTGCTCAAGATCGAAAGTGTGAGGGAGGAGTGAAACTACCAATAGAAAAGAATGGATTTCACATTCAATAGGTGAGATTGACTCCACACCATGTACTAACTAGAAAGGAGAAAATCCAGTGGAAGTCTTAAACAAGGTTCAGTATTCCCAAAGTGTGGGATATAGCATAATATGCCAGTCATATTTTTTTTGGCTAATGGTTTTATGCAAAATGGTTTTGAGAGACCTGTTTACGACATCTACATGTCCATTTTCCTGGGGGTAGTAAGGGGAAGAATGACCATGTTTAAACCCCATTTTGGATGCTATATCTTTCATCATTTGATTCTGAAAGTGACTGCCATGATCAGTGACAATCTCACTTGGGATTCTGAACCAAGTGATAATTTTATTGAATAAGAATAAGGCAAAATTATTCCCATCAGATTTAACTATAGGCATGGCCTTGACCCACTTAGTACAATAATCTATGGCCACAATAAAGTGTTGATTCCCTCTAACCAAAGTTGGGTTGTAATCCACAAAGTCCACCCCCCACTTGGTGAAGGGACCAATGATAATGACTGGATGGAGAGGGGTTTGATGCGAGTGCATTTTTCGTGTGAAAACCTGGTAAGGATGACACTTCTTAACCACTTCAATGCAATCTTTAAAGATAGATGACCATAAATAACTATCTTGTAAAATTTTTCGGGTTGTCCCAAGCCCAAATAGATGACCACCACAAGCCCCACTGTGGAAATCATTAAGGATTGACTCAGATTCTTCGTGAGTTAAACAACAACACAAGATATTTTTTATTCCTTGATGATACAGTTTCGTTGAAGATAAGTTAATTCTCAGATTAGTATTATACATGTTGTCGGTCATCTCGTGAGAGATGCTGAGGGAAATTCAAAGTTTGAAGATAGAGAACAATGTCTCCATACCAGGGGTCAGATGACGAGACAAGGAAAATGTGTTCATTCACAAAATAATCAACATGAATAACAACCTCATCTAATCGTGGGAAGTTGGATATTAACTGATTTTTTGGATTTCGTAGAAGCGAAATCAAGATCAAATTCTTGTAAAATGAAAATCCATTTATTGTATTTTCCCCCTATGATATGCCTAGTAAGGATGTATTGAAATGGCTTGACATCGACAACCACAGTAGTTTTGCAAAGAAATATATAATGGTGTAATCATTGGACTGCATGGACAACAACCAAAGCTAGCTTTTCAGTGTGAGAATATTTGAGCTCAGGACCAACTGAGTTTCAAATAAGATAGTAGATGACGTGCTTACGGAGCTCATCATCCTCCTGAACCAAAACCATACCAATCATCTCTTTGGGTGTGGTGACATAAAGCAAGTAATCTCTATTGTAGTCTAGAGACTTCAGTAGAGGCATTGATACCAAGGCTTTCTTCAAAGCATCAAAGGATTCTTGGGCTCACTCATCCCAGATAAAAGGGGTGTCCTTCTTCAAAAGACTCATGAAACCCTTAGAAATATTGGCATAGTTTACTATAAACCAACGTAAAAAGTTATCTTTCCCCTGTAAACCTTGAAGTTTTTGAATAGTGCGTGGGGGTGCAATCGAAGTATTTCCTCAACCTTTAACAGATCTACCATGATCCTAGTCTCAAAGACCAGAAATAATAGAAGACATCCAAAGCTAACACAAAAGATGCATTTATGAGGGTTCAACCAGATTCTATAATGATGACATCTTTCAAAAACTAGTCGAAGGTGCTTAGGGTGATATTGATCCACTCTCTTATGGTAGTGAGCAACAAGATTGTCAAGATAAGCTTCGACTATATGCTTAATATCATGGAATTTGAAGGTCATATCATGTTGGAAGGTTGCTCCAACATTTTTAAGGCCAAAAGGCATCTTCAGATATGCGAAAGTACCCCAAGGGAAAATAAATGTTGTATTATGTTGATCCTTAGGTTTAATTTGAATTTGGTTATACCCTGAAAATCTGTCCATGAAAGAAAAAAATTTGCTTCCCATGCAATCGTCGAGGATTGGATCGATGAAAGGTATCGGGAAGTTGTATTTAGGACAAGATTTGTTCAAGTCATGGAAATACATGCATACAAGGATGTCTCCTTGCTTCTTATTTACAAGAATGAGATTGGATACCCATTCAATCAATGGAATCAGGTAGATAAATCCAACATTAAGTAGTTTCTCTACCTCTGCCTTAATAGAAGGGGCCTTCTGGGGATTGATAGCTCTAAGACATTGTTGAACATGATTAGCATCCGGGTACGTTTTAATCTCATGTTCGACAATTCGAGAGTTGATTCATGACATCTCTTCTTACAACCAAGCAAATAAATCTTGGGATTCCTTGAAGAGTTCAGTGTAGATCAAGATTTCTTCTAGAGAACAATTTGCACCGATGTGTACATTTTCAATTTTGCCAGGGGTATGAGAGATATCGAATGTGACAGTAGGAGAGATACTCACCATATTTCCTTCCACATAAATTTCGTGCATATCAAGAGGAACTATGGAGTGACCGACTATATCTCTCAGAGTAGATCGAAATTCATCTTATTCGATTCTAGCAAGATCTAGGAGAAAATAATAGCAATGATCCATATCATTCCATGGTTTTTTAGAACCATTCATGGCCTTGATGATAGCTTCATCTAAGGGAAAAGTCTCATCAATGAATTCATGTGAGAAAGATGATGAAGTGGCCCACACGGGATTAAGAACATGATCCTCCTCATGCATCTGTGAGGTAATAGGATCAGGATCGATGAAAGAGTCAAGAACAACTTGATACGCTATCTCTGTTGCTGATAGCGGCATAACCATTTCAACATGCGACTGACCTTCATAATATGCATTCAAGGAAGGTAGGGTCCAAGGATTGTTAAAATAGGAAGTGTGGAAAGGAACATACCTCTCTGATGAAACGAGCCTACTGGAGATGGCATAAACATGATGAATCAGTGTCATGAAGTTGAAGGTACCCATAAAGGATGAATACATTTTGACACTGATATTCTCAGTTGTCGGCTGAGAATTGTTGACCACGGGGATCGATGGTCAAACAGATGCACTGGGGCCCACATACACAAAGGACAATTGGTCGATCATCATGATCTTACCATCATGAGGAAACCAAAGACTGTGCAAGATGGATGATATGTTGACAGTCATAGCATAAGTCTAATTTCATCGTAGTAACAAGTTATGATCAAGGGGAACATCAACCACCTTTCCATACACCTTTACAGTATTCCCACATAATTGGACTGGAAAGGCAAGAAGAATACCGTGAGGGTGGAAGAAATGACTGTCAAAAGTAGTCAACATGGTCTAAGACTGAGAGAGAGTTGGAGAGCCAAGAGCTTTCCAATAGACCAGGGACATCACACATGGTGCAACGCCTTCATAAAAAATTGCACGATTGATGGTATACTTCAAGTAACCCATGTGGATTTGGAATACCACATGGTAAGGCAAGAGAGGATGCACATCTTGTTGGAAGATTGGTTGTTGTCATTGATGTCAACCCTAGTGATGTGTTTTGGACTGCAAGATTGATGAAGGTATTTGGACATGAAGGAAAATGCACATGCAGATACAACACCCATGGATGGATAGTATACATCATATTGTTTCCAGTGGTATTTGGAATGTCACATGGATCCTCATGGTTGAGGATAAATGAATTTTTGAATATGACAAAGTGAANCCTGAAGATAATTAAAGAAAAGAATTACAAAATAAGAAAGTGTTAGGTCGGCCCTAATGTTAAAATGAAGTGACATAAATGGTATAAATAAACATCATTATGCATTCATTTGATAAAAGTCGAATTTTAGAGAAAATAAAAAGAAAAGAAGGTTGTATTTCGAGGGAGGATGAAGTCTTTTGGTGATGTGTTCTAAGGTATGTTATTTTCAGGTCATCTTACCATTTTTGCTATAAAAATTTTTCTAGAACGATTCAGATGGTGAAATTGCTATGGTATTGAGAATACATATCAAGGTACCTTTGGTAAAACTTTCATCTCTTGATTCACTATAATTATGGATATACACTGTGTGGAAGATAGGATTTGTGACTAGTCCTGAAGCTAGTCAATAAACATGTGTTTCGGGTAAAACAGTCATAACTTATTCATCGAGAATCCAAATAAAGTGGGACAAATTTCATTGGAAAGAGTACGTACTATAGTTTCATTTTTGCAAGTTTCAGAATCGGATGTTAAGTATTTAGCACGGGGAATTCTGTGCAAGTTCACTCTCCTGAATAGACAAGAATTGAATAAAGTCTACCATTCTTTCTATAACCTCCTTTTGGGGAGGAATCAAGGAGAAAAAATTGGAGGAGTTTAAGAGAATACATTGAGTAATATTATCTACAAGATCATAGTACTCCAAGAATTGAATAATTGTAGAAATTGAAGAAGTCTCAGGAAGCATTATTAGGTTATATGTGATGATTGGTTGATGGTGATTATTTAATGTAAAGTTTTATTATCTCTCATATATTCTTGGGTGGAAGGAAGGGGTAAGGATGGAGAGTTCAAATCTCTCTTGATATTGGAGGATTGTATCTTCCTCTTGGAGGTTATCCCTGCCTTTACATTTGGAACCTGTAGCTACCTTTAGAAGTCATTACTTCCCTTGAACAATAACTATTGATTATTTCTCATATATTGTGCATGGTATATTGTGGTGTATTGGTGTAACTCTTATACTATTGTTCATTTCTCATTGGATATAGTTGAATGGTTTAAGTATAAGTTGAAAAAGATTTTAAATAGTACTTGATATTGATTCACCCCCCTCTCAGTATCAACAATTGGTATCAGAGTAGGTTGCCTTCAGAACAGTTTAACCCCTGGAAGGAAAATCCTGAGAAGAGATGAATGACTATGAGCACATTTCAAATGGGATTCAAAAATTTGATGGAATAAATTATGCATACTGGAGTGATAGAGTGAAAACTTACCT
>JASDQU010401339.1:0-10798 GCA_032191745.1 Picea mariana | reverse complement strand
GGATCGTCATCTGAGGAGGTTCTTGGACTTCTGATATATCATGGTCTTCTAGAATTTCCTCATCAGGGGAAGTTACGACTTCCCTCACTGGTTTTGCGGCTCTGGGAACCTCCCTCATTGCAGTACTGGGGATTACGGGTTCCTCTTCATATACTTCTTCAAGCTGACATCTTCCAGATTTCTTGATCGCTGCATCTTCATCAAAGGTCATATCCCTGCTGATCTCAATGTGATGGTGACCTGGTATATAGATTCTGAAGGCCTTGGAGACCTCACAGTATCCCACAAATATTCCCTTCTTTCTTGAAGGTTCCAACTTGTTTCTCTTCTCTTTCGGTATATGAATAAATACTGGGCAGCCAAATATTTTGAGATGGCTTACCTCTGGCTTTTTTCCGGTGAACATCTCTTCCGGGGTCTTGAACCCAAGTGCACTATGGGACAATTGGTTTTGCACATATACGGCTGTCATTGCTACTTCTGCCCATAAGCACATAGGAAGATCTTGATCGTGGATCATGGTCTTCACGGCTTCCATTATCGTTCTGTTCTTCCTTTTAGCTACATTGTTTTGTTGAGGATTATAGGGAGTAGTGAGTTCCCTCTTGATCCCAACATCTTTTCAGAAGCTCACGAACTCTTTTGAGGTGTATTCTCCTCCATTATCTGACCTGAGTATTTTGATCTTTCTTTCAAAAAGATTCTCTATCAAGGCTTTGAATTCCTTGAACTTGCTGAACACTTCATCTTTAGATTTCAAAAAAATACAACCAGGTCTTACGAGAATAATCATCAATGAATGATACATAGTATACATACCCACTCATGGAGGACGATGGCATTGGGCCACACACATCTGAATGAATGAGTTCTAGGACTCCTTCTGCTTTGTTGTCTCTCTTCGGAAAAGGGTTCTTGATGTTCTTTCCTTGTGCACATCCATTGCATATGCCTTCATGGTCAACCTTGAGTTCTGGTAAACCTGTGACCGCTTTGTATATGTATGATAGCGCCTTGTAGTTAATGTGAGTTAATCTTCTATGCCAAAGTTCACATGGATTCTCAATGGCGTGGGTCATGGCAGCTTCTGAGTGACCCTTTAGCTTATGTAAGCCACCTTCTTCTTTTCCAATGATGATTGCTTCATTTATGGTCTCTCCTTTAGCACGTTGCCTTCTGCAACCTTTACTATAGCTTCCTCAGGGTTATTACCTGTGACCTGGAGCAAGGTCAACAAAACAACAAGCAAGAATAATATCCTTTTGATAATATAAAGTAATAGCATGAACAATCATCATAGTGGCTCCTTTAGAGCTATCACTTGTAATTTGTCTGAAGCAAAGATTAAAGGTAAGGAATACAATACGAAAATGAGGTCAACACTCTCATAGTGTTGTGATCGAACATTCCTCCATGGCAACCTGGAACTAACACACGACATTCTTCCTAGAGGAGGTGTTAGTTGTATCAAACAAATGATTACGTTAAGCATTTACCTCTATATGCTCACATGCTATCAAGTATAATACTTTACAAAGATTGTTGTCTCAACTATAGTCATGAACTTGTCATGTGTACCTTTGAATCTTATTAACTTGATTAATCAAACTTGGAGCCTGTCCTCAGGAATGAGTGCTTGCTTTTCTTCCGAGTCTCCTTCACTCAAGATGAGTGCTTTCTTCAACCTGTCTTCTCTGATAGCATTTGCAGGTAGTGGCTCCATCTGGCAGCAGCGATAATCATTACCAACTCTTAAAAAATTCAAGGGCATTTGCAACTGGTGCTACGGCTACAACTGCAACTGATACTGCAACTGCAACTGGTTCTGAGACTGCTACTGCAACTGCAACTTAGGGTTTTATGAGAAAACCCTAATTTTTCAAACTTCAAATTTTGAAATTCTGATCCAGGGGATAGATGCACTGAGTTGAGGCGAGTAAGCTGGTGCAGTCAGATTTCTGAAAATCCAACTTTTACCCCCTCAAACTTGATCTGCGGATTTTTGGACTGGTGCTTCTGGTTTTCGGGTACTTTGGTACTTCTAGTACTCTGGTTTTCTGGTACTTTTTGAAACTAGGGTTTCACTTTTCAGGAGATCTAGTCACTGAAAAGGTGCACTGAAGGTGCCAAAATGATCCTTGGGGGAGGGCGCACTTTTCTAGATGATTTTAGGGCTGAAATACTTCACCAACAAAAAGCCCTAATTTTCATGTACGGTAACAATGACGTTTTTCACTTTTCTCTTGTGAAAGATGCTCTCTTCAGCTTGGCTCTGATTCCATGTTAATGTTTAAGCCATTATTATAGTTCTTTGCATTTCAATAGATAACAATAGCATAACACAAGATCACTGAGAAATACACAATCACAAGAGACACGGCATTTATCTTGGGAAACCCTCTAGGGGAAGAAAACCCAACAAAACTTCTTTATTATAGATAGCCAATACAATGCCAAGAGATAACTCAAACTAATACAAAGGATCCTCTCCTAAAGATGCGCCACTCTCTCTCCTTCTCTAACTGCAATTCTGAAACTTGTCTCTCAAAATGAGCAAGTGAGTTGTGTGTCTAAGTGAGGCGCTAGCCTCCTTATTTATACAAGACTGGAACGCGTGAAGTGTCTCTTCACTGGCTGGGACGACTTCTCGAACTGGGTGGTTATAACCACCTTTATTGTATTTTGGGGTCTCTTGATATATTCTGGGGATGACTTCTTCTTTTGCCTTTTACAATCACATTATGACCAATCCGCAAAAGGGATTTGGTCCTTTTACAATAGCCGACATGATCAATCCACAATGGGGATTGATCCAATGAATAATATATCAAATAATAATAAGACTACACTTTGCAATTACATTATTTTAACACAAACTGTGTGATAACACAACCCAATGGATTGAGATTAGTGAAGGGGGTACATTCCTTGGGTTGGGAAAGTTGAGGGGAAGAGAGATGGAGCAATCGGGATTCGGGATAGCTGTAGGAAAAATTAGTGGACTGAGGGAATGAGGGATTTCCAGATGGAAATTGCTGCAAGAATGATGGCTTGTAGGACCATTATGTATGTTTTTGGGTCGAAGTTGTTGATGTTTGGGCAACATCGGCCAGATATTCACCTCAGATTGGCCATGTGACTTGGCTAAGGAGAATGGCCCAGGAGTAGTATTTATCCTTGATCATGTGACTTGACAAGGACCGACAAAGACTCGAGGTACATATGCATCAGACAAGCATTCTCCTTAGATGGCCATGTGACTTGGCTAAGGAGAATGGCCCAAGGTGTTGATGTTCTCCATGTATTAGCATCAGGTAGACATTCTCCTCAGATGGCCTGTGACTTGGCTAAGGAGAATGACCTAGGTGTAGTCTTTATCCTTGATCATGTGACTTGAAAAGGACTGATAGAGACTCGAGGTGCTATGTGGGAGAAGTATACATCAATTGGGTGCATGCCGAAGAATATAACATCAACCAGGCTCAAGGACAACTTCTCTAGAAGATAAGAAATACTAAGAAGCACAAGAAGACCCATCTACACCATTGCAGAAGCCCCAGAAAACATATTGAAGACCAGAAGAAGAAGTCGGCCCCACCAGTGAAAAGAAGGCGCTTGGAAAAGTATAAATAGAGGTAGTCATGTCATTTTGACACATACAACTCTTCTCCTCAAGGGCGCACTTGCCAATTGTCAGTTGCAGTAGTGAGATTTTTGCTATCTTTTGGAGTTCTTGTTCTCTTGGTGTATACGCTAGACTTGGAGAGGCACTAGGATTGAAGAAGCCTTCTCTTGGTTATATTTGGGCTATCTTATTGAGATGCTAGGATTTGGGAAGATGCTTCTTGCATGGTATTTTCGCTATTGATGGTGATGTACTGGTAATATCTTGGACTGAATTATCCTATATAAAAGTTGTTGGGTTTTTCTCCTGAGTTTGGGTTTTCCCAGGATAAATCTTGTGTCTATTGTGCATGGCTATCTCTCTATGATTATGTTATTTCTGTTGCAGTTTATTTTAGTTGAAATTTTCAGTGTGTAATTAATCTATGATAATAGTGGTATTAAAATCTGTTTGAAAATCATAAGGCAATAATTATTAGATCTGGAAATTAGAAATATCAACAGGAGTGCCTATGTATGTATGTGTTGGGCTAGAATGCTTGTATGATTAGTTCAGAGAGCCTCTATGTTGATTAAAAGACGAAGATCTTGGCATTGCAAATGTATGTACACCGTAGGGTGTTGTGCACCGAGGACAGTGCAAAAGATAAGGGGGAGGGGATGTAACATCCCTAGTTTTAATCCCCACCATTATAATGTAATTGTATAAATGCGCATTAGGCTGGTGAGCTGATATGTTGGGGGAAAGAGCCCATATTGATTAATATGGCTGAGGGCCGAACAATGTATTATGTACATTGAAATGATTAATAAAATTGATAATCATTCGCTGCGATACAAAATGAACGTTAATAGTGGGGGGCTATGATTCCGTATGAGAGGGGGGCTAAAGGGGGTTCTATTCATGCGTTTTAAATCCCAAACCTTTTCCCTGAGTTTTATTGCTGAGTGAACCTTCTATTTACTGTTGAGTGTTCCCAAAGCCAATCATTGAATTCATGTAAGAGGTTGGGTGAGGAAGTCAATCCACTCAATTATGACATCATTTGTTGAGTGTAATCATCCTTTTTGGGAAGAGTGAGAGTCAAGCAAGCAAGGAAGAAGAAGGAATTTCGTATGGGAAAAAGAGGACAGTTTTTACATGCAGTTTTTGGGCAACAAGGGAGGAGCTAAGTGCTGGGAAGAGCACCAGCTACGTTGTGCTTGAGGAAAGCCATTATTGAACTGTGTTTATGTTGAAATTGAGGCCTGTGTGTCTGTAAAAACGGGCTGTAAGCCAATAGTGCGTTTTCCTATTGAGAAAATGGCTCAAGAGCCTTTTGAAGGCTGCTTTGAGCACTCCTGGAGAAACTGAGAGTTCTTGGAGTCCCCAATTGAGAGATTCCTGGCCAACCGAGTGCATTGGAAGCCCTGATAAATGCATGGTACAACCCGATGGACTAAGAGTTGTGAAGGGGGTACATTCCTTGGGTTGTGCAGGTTGTGGGGAAGAGAGTTGGCGGATTGGAATTGTTGTGGGAGTAAACTTGGGTTTTGGGCTGCTGAGTGTGGAGATTGGACAACTAAGAAGCCCATACCTCCTTGTGGACTCATAGCCTCAGCTCGGGGGTGGCTTGTTGTTGAGAGAAAATGAACAGCAAGTCTATGGCTGGGAGGAACGTCCTTCGTACACAGCTAGTTGGTTATTTTTATAAACATATTAGTTTATGTTGTTTTAACTATGATTGTTCTGCTGTGAAAATGTTAATTTGAATTCTGTTATGTTTGTTGGGTATGCATGCATTCATGGTTCTTATTATGCTGTTAGTTGCATGAGTAAATAAACATGTTGTTTTTCTGTAATTTTATGGGCCTGCTGCCCCTTGGTTTATTTTATATGTATGGGGCATTTTTAAATTTCGTTTTAGCAGGTGGGTATGTTAACAATGGTACCCAACTTGCAACTTGCAGTTAAAGAAAGGTTGGATGAAGTAGATTTATTGGAGCTATGTTGGTAAACCTAGAGGAGAC
The DNA here is from genome assembly GCA_032191745.1 of Picea mariana. Lineage (NCBI taxonomy): Eukaryota > Viridiplantae > Streptophyta > Pinopsida > Pinales > Pinaceae > Picea > Picea mariana. The sequence goes on along the minus strand of JASDQU010401339.1, from coordinate 5,164 downwards.
TTCATTGATATCGATTTTCACTCATGAAGCAGAGAAGCAATATCAATAATCTTTTTATGATTAAGATTTTACAAACTCTAATTTAAAAACTAGGGCTTCATACTTTTGCATGATAGTAAGTTTTGAACGAATCTGGGAATATTGAAAAAACATTCACTTGGGCCATGTCATATGATGCATATTCAACATAAGGGAGCGATACAGCTTGTCCATATCAATGGCAACATTGGCAAGTGATTAGCAACATCGACTAATATTTGTAATCTAAGGAGGTATTGTGATTAGGCACCGATCCCATAAATAGAAAATAAAATCCAACATTATCTCTGAAAGCCTTAGGATTTGACAACTGATTCTGACTTTTATTAAGCACAAACTTAGATTTTGTCTGCAATGTCAAGCTCATACCAAATAGGTCCATAGTTTTTAAAAAACCTTAGAAGTTAAGCTTGTGTGCCCCCACTATGGAGAATATGAAGGGAGGCTGGATTTTGTGGGATGGGTATAATAAATGGGACGGTAACAAAAGAGAAAAGCACCTTCATGGACTGTATATGATTTATAGTGTATCATTCATTGTTTTCTAGTGCTTTCATTAGGGGAACCTTCCTCTCATATTCTCTACATGTCTTTAACCAAGCACATCTTGTCATAGCCATAGGTAGCTTTTCAAATCTTCCAAGTGAGGTAAAGATCATATGAATAAATCATTCTAAAAGTTCAAAACCTGTACAGCAACGTTTCTCATAGTTTCCATGGAGTTCTAAAGCAATGATCAAGACTCCCAAAAATTAAGATAATGCATCTGCCAGAGAGATTCGATGATGGGATTTTCCAATAGTTAAGATGGCCTATGATTGGGTGAAATAAGTTAGTATTTTTTCTATACTTTTTAGGATCACGTCTTAGAATTACATGTTTGGAGCATGAGAGCAGTTTGGAGTGAACTGGTGTATTGATGCATCACCATATTGGATGGAACCATAACAAATTATTCTTGTTATTCTAAGGTTTACAGGATGAGATAGTTGCATATCGAAGTTGAATGTGCAAATAATGATAAGTTATACTTTTCTTTTGATAATATAATTTTTCTCATTTTTCTCATTAAGTGTATCTCATGTATTTTATGAAGAGACTTGAATGCCATTTTTGAAGCCTGTAAACATATGAAATTAAGAAGCATGTTCCCCTAATTGATATAGTTGTTTTCTCAACTGACCAGTGTGCAAAATTTGAAGAATATAGATGGAGGGATGCGACACCTTAGTCACTGAATTCTAAGTGTAATTAGGGGCTCTATGTTCTATGATCTAAGTAATCCCTCCTTTGCTTGCCAATTCGTTCAGGCTCACAAATCTTGGGTTTGTTTGCACTGTTTGTCTTTTGGCGCAGTGTACAGTTCATGGGATGTGGGGAAGTTGCAGTGTTTTCTATGGGTCAAAAAACGTTTTGAAGGACCAGGTGTTCAGTTTTGTGTTATTGGAGACAGCATGGAAGAATGTTTAGCAGCTGAGAATCTGGGATGGCCTTTCGTAAAGATTGATCCATACGTAGAAGGAGGACATCGGTTTCCAGGACTTTCTCTTTCTACTGTGAAGCACTATTTGCATTGCATATATGGCAGCTCTGACAGCGATGAGGAGAGATGATGAGCTTCTGGTGTATTTATTCTTTGCATGTAATTAATACTTTTTATCATGCCTTATTAGCAAATGATTTATTTTTTCCTTGATACTTTTACAATGAGACGTATGTGTGAACTTGGATTTGTTCTATTTTCAATTTTGATGGACAGATATGCCCTAGCTGAATTGCTAAGCAAAGGACCGGTCAAGGGATCTAAATTGCTGTGCATTATATATATTGTTCATGTGATCTTATGCAGACTGATCTCTCTTCCTTGATTTTAATTTTGTGAAGAATATTGCTTTCATTATGATGGGCATAAATTTTTTAAGATACTGAAGTTGCCAGCCTTAATTTGAATCAGTGTTCCAATCGATTTCAACTTAACCCCATAGTATGCATGATTGTTAAATGAGAATTGTAATTGCATGTAATAAGCATTCTGAGGATCAAAACGATGACAAAGTAGTAGGAAATCAAGTATAGGATCACAAGGTTCTCACTGTTAAATGGATGATCCAAATTAGAAAACCCTAAATTGAATGCAGAATATCAGAAGTGAAACTAGTTATTGAGACCATTTTTGAGAATGACATTTTGTCTGCAACTCTACAAATAACAAGTTTAAAAAGCCTAGCAACTAGTTTCAAGATTGTCGTAAACATTCAGATTAAGATGCAGTCACTGTGTAACACTTTCTGAGTGTCATTAATTTTTGTCTTGGGAATGATTGATCTAGAGATGAATGTAGCAATACTTATAGAAGTCCTAGAACTCAAAAAAGGAGGAGATATTTCCTTGCCAAATCCTGCTTTTTTCTTCAAGGTAGTTATTAGCTTAGGGAGCATTCAAATCAGGTCTCTGTCTAGAATTAAAATGGACTGTTCAATTTTTGCAGAAAGAAACAAGGATATATAGATTGTAAAGAGATAAAATAAAAGCTATCTGTCAAGATTTTATTTACCTTCCATATTGTAAACTTGTAGTCCTTAGTTTGAGATTAAGCGACTACAGAAAAGGGAATATTTTTGAATGTGCATCAACAACCATTTTTGAATGGGCTTAAAAAACAGTTACCTAACGAATATCAACAACCATGTTTCAAATTGATCGTGTTTGGCATATTAATGATTCCATAGCCTTGTATCAAAAATGAAATAAATAAACAACAATTACACTTTATGTTCTACATGTTTGTTTCAAATTTATAAATTTTATAATTTATAAACAATCAGAGGTACCTTGGAAGAAGTCAAAATGATTGTGGTAGGCATGGATAACATTCAATAATTTAATTTATGGTACAATAATTTCGATTGTCAACCCTCAACTCATGGCTTGGTGCATGGATTTATGTTTTCACGCTGAGTCAGTTCTTGTTCCATAAAAGTGATTATATTTTGAATATTATATTGTTAGTCTAGATTGTACTATTTATTTTACTCAGTTTTTACCAAACCGTTGTTGGTTCTCTACAATTTCTAAAATTTTGGGGGACATTCCAATTAATTTCTCCATAGGAATGTATTTTCCATGGGGTCAGAGACCTCACCTCTCACTAGAGGTATTGCAATATTTACAGGACACATCCAAACACGTGGTTGGGGCATCCATAAAAGATTATTTGCATCGTACAAGCCTTGCATTGAGAAAAAAATTCTAAATGTAGAAACCAAACCTTTTGCTTAAAACCAATGTTACAAACATCACAATATGTATAAGTTGGTGATATTATCATCTTAAAAATCGTGACTATTTTTGCCAAGAAAAAATTATGATAATTTTTGAAAAAATGAAAAATCAGGAGTCAATAAAAAAAAACACCGATGCCATGGATAGTGCGCTTTATAACAAAAAAATTAGCTTTTTTTTACTCGTTTTCAAAATAGAGTGAGGCAAGGGGGGTGAGAGAAAAACAAGTCTCCATTTTTCTTTAAGCAAATGACCAAAAATAACGTGTTTTCATTTGCCATCAACAATGTATTGTGGAGTGGGGACTGATTCCTATTAGTGGTTTCTGTATTTGTAGTTATGTGTAACAATTTCTATATGCTTTTATTTTGTTTTTTGATAGGTTTCACAATGCCCATCATATTTCCCTATTCTTGCCAATTTTTAGTGGGAGATCTTCCATTTATTTATATTTGTTTCTTTTTTATCTGCAACATTTTTGTATTTTAAATCTTGATTTTCATTTTTTTCCTATGTTTAATCATTGCTATCTGAAAATATCGAAAGCTTTGGACCTTATGTGGGAACATGGTGATCACACTAATGGGCATAATTGGCAAAAATCGATTTGCAAGTTGTATGGGAAGGAAATGGCAGGGGGATCAACTAGTTGAAATACTATCTTGCACAAATTTTGGGCCATGGAGTGGGAATTTGTCTAGTTGCAACCTTATAAATCATTCATATTGCTAGTAAATCACTTCAAGATACGGGTAAAAAGAGAGATGAAAGAGAAGTTGTGAGAATTGAGCTTGCAATGAAAGGAGTTGAAAGATCAAGGATGGTGAGAAGGTAATTTTTAAACCTTTGAAGTGAAACAATACATACAAATTCTTGAGCAAAATAGAAAGAACAACAATGGAATACACACMGTGTTACCCCCCCCAACATAGGGGTAAATAGGGAGATGATGTCTCGAGGCCCGTAGATAGTAGACATGAAGTGCTGAGAGTTGGATGGACAACACTGCCCACATAGCCCCTCTTCTTCACTAGCTTCACCATCATCATCATCATCGATAGAGCAACACCCATCACACTAACTTGGTCCATAGAGAGCGACAGGTCTTGCTTCATGAGGTAAATAGTCGAGTCTCATGGTGAGTATCGTTTTAATATTTCTGCTTATGAAATGCTTGCTTGAAAGTTATGTTTTTTACCATTTTTCACCTTGGTGGTTATCCCGGGGTTTCCAATAAGTTTTCCACCCTTGGGGAAAGGGGTGCTACTAGGGGTTTTTGTTGGGCCTTCGTGCCATTCCTGATAATCTTTATTCACTTTCCATCTTCTTTCCCCTCTGCATCCTCATCTTTTGGGTTTTTGGGTTACATGTACCCCAAAAAGGGGCTTGTACCTCATTCTCTTATGGAAAGAGGGGCTAAAGGCCCAGAGGTTGTTGCGACCAACGTCAATAAATAAATAAAAAGAAAGAGAAACCACGATCAAAATGCAGTGGCAGGGATACAAAAGGACACAAAAGCCATAGTCCTAAACTTGAGCTCTACCTTTCCAGGTGCTCGCCCTAAGTCTTGAGTGCGAATGAATGCCTCACTTATTTGAAAAAGACTTATAAATATCCCGCTTGAAAGGAAACACATTTAATGCATAAATCAAGAAACCTTGTAAAGGGGATGTTGCCGTCCTAATGCACACTTGCTAACGTGAGCTAAGTCCAACTCACTTAGTGTGCCCTCGGAGACACAATGTCTAAGTTCCAAGTCCACACTGTCACCTTGACTGGAACTTCTTCCTTCTAGGCTTACTCCTAGGGAAGCCAAGGGGGGTAGTCCCTAGTTGCTAAGTTA
>JASDQU010401337.1:0-10811 GCA_032191745.1 Picea mariana | reverse complement strand
CAATGTGCTCGGTAACTGAACCCTTTTGCTTGAGATTTATCAATTGGCTAAAGAAGGTATTGCTCCTTGTATCCTCATAGTGTGTTATCATTTCTTCCGTGAAAATTGTCCAAGTGACGAGTGATTTGCGAGAACAAAGCCATCGATACCAAACAAATTGATTAGGTTCTAAATACAAAGAAGCAATTCATACCTTTTGTGTATGTGTCACATTATGGAGATCAAAGAATTGCTCCATCTGAAGTATCCATGTGATTGGGTCCTTGCCATCAAACTTCCTCATGTCAATCTTAGGAACGTGGTTGGTCTTCAAACCAAAGTTGGAGTTTCTCCATTCTTGATTCACCTTCCTTGTGTCCACATCATGAATTTCATGGGATGCATTTTCACTTTCAGGTGTCTTCTCTGTTATGAAATTTTTCAATACTTCCATGATCTCCCCTTTTAAACCCTCCATCATCTCTTGTAGTTCATCTTTTGTAACTATCTTCTTTTGTAAATAATTTATGTCCCTACGCATTTCTTCACCTTCATCAAGAGTCCAAGTAGGATTTTCTGGAGGCTTAGTTGGTGTAGAAGTTCCCTTTTTGGGTGGCATGTTGGCCAAGTGTCACTTTTGAACCTTGATTTTGAGGTGGTTCTACTAGACAATATTTCTTCTGTAGTATCTCCCAAGTTTCGTCCCTTTTGGGTATGAAACTTTCTTTTATGTAGTTCTCTGATATTTCTTCTCTGCAATGCCACAGGTCTGATCAAAATTGGATGTGCCAAGTGGAATTTACGATAACTTCCCCACAACTTGTCGATTTTTGGCCTTTCCAAGAGGTCTCACTTGTATAGCATGCTCTGCACAAAATAATTGATATAAAATTATGAAACTCACATCCAAAATACAACAGACTGCCCACGATACTCTAGGAAGAAGTTATGATTGTTTTACCTGGAACACCTTCTTGAGACTAGTCAATAGGACTAGTCAGATACCCTATCTTACACAGGGTGTATCTACAAATTTAAGATGACCCAGAAGCTGAAATTTTTACCACAGATACATTACTAATTTCTGTAAATGGCCTTCGGAGTTCAGGGTCTGAAACGTTACAGAAAATTTTTTATAGCGAAAATTATGCAATGACTCATTTCAGGATGATTCAAGAACCCTATCTTGTACAGGTTGTATATCCAAAAGTATAAGGCCTCGGGAGATGAATTTTGAACCCAACGTACCTTGATCCGTCTTCTAAATATCCTCCAAGTCGTTCCTTCTGAAACGTTGTAGAAAAAAAGTTATAGCGAAAATGCCACGGTTTCTCAGATGTAGCAGTGAAACCCCAAGACCTTGAGCTCTGATACCATATGTTAAGAACCAAATATCAATATAGCATAGAAAAACCTCATAAAAAGTACTCAACGCCTTGAAAAAGAAATAATTTCAGATAATAAGCCTCTTCGAGGGGGCAACCTCCTTTTACCCCACTTAAATGTTCAAGTACAAGATGATTCAAAATGAAAATGTCTCCTTGGTAGATATAGGAGACTAGGAGGTATAATTACAACTAATGGCCTAAAGCCAACATAAATAAAATAACATTACTAATCTAATATGTCCCACTTAAGGGGTAATAAATAACATTACTAATCTAATATGCCCCAATTAAGGGGTAATGAGCCAATATTAGGGCTTAACATGATAATTATATTATTAATTATTATTCTAAGAGAATGTCTTCCCGATGTTGTCCAAACATCAATAATTATACCAAGAGTCTAGTAGAGAACATAACAAGGTAATACACTTATCTTCTTCCTCCAACATAATATCAACAAAAATAAGTTGACTTAACAAAGTATTGAAAGCATTCAAATGCTCTATTACAGAGTTTCCCTCTTCTATCCTAAGATGAAACAACTTCTTTTGCATAAACAACTTATTTAGCAGGGACTTTGGCTAATACAAGTTTCCTATTTTTGTCCAGGGCTTTTTTATAGTGTCTTCTCCAAAGACTTTCAACATTATCGAATAGAGACAGAGACAAATAATACTCCTCGCCTTTCTTTCTAACTTGTGTCAATCTTCTTTCGACATAGTAGCAGGATTTGTAGTCAATTCTACAACCTCCCAGTATTCCTTATCTACTAGAAGATCCTCCATCTTGAGCTTCCACAGCTTAAAAAAAAATCCATTGAACTTCTCTATCTCCACTCTAGAATTGCTCGTCATTATTTCAATAAAAGAATTACCATTGCAGAGCTCCCACTGAACAAGTTTATCACAAGTCTATGAGAGGCCCAAAACAAGTGAACCCTTAGCAACGAAGGCATCCCCATGAAGCCAAAATGTTACTCTGATACCAAATGTTAGTTTTAAACCTATTAAGTAAATAATGCATATATATTCTATAGTTAAAAAAAACACAAAGTAAATAATGGCATTCATACACACTACACAAATATTTTTACCTTGGAAATCCAATCTAGAAAACCAACATTCCCCCTTCTTCTCATTAATTTTTCTTATATTTATATTTCCATCCATGTACAATACAATATATAGAGTCATTTACTAATAAAGAAAATCATTGGCCAAAAACATCAACCAAAAAACCATTGACAAAAAAACATGGATCAAAAACATTAACCCAAAAACAGTCTGGATACTACAAAGAATATAACACATATCCAACAAAAAAATACTTTCTTTCAAAAATGTCCATAGTCCTATCATTATACAAATTCTATAAATAAATAGTGTATTTGCTATTTAAAAAACCTTAGAAAACTTTAGAAAACTTGGATCAATAAGCTCATGACTCACCATATAAAAAAAAGGGGGGGGCTTTTGGACAAATTTGAAATCCAGTGTAGATTCGTCCCTTTGGACCATCGATGTTTGTTTAGGGAAAAAAACAAAAATAAATGAAAACCTCCAAATTTCTTTCCCAAATATTTTGAATCATGAGCCCGTTGTTATTGCACAAGAGGCAACAAACGCTTGGCTTTGAATATACGAGGCCGCCCGAATCAAGTCATCAACGTAACTTACAAACACAGCAAGAAAAAGGACGAGGCTGTGATTGCGGAACCCTGACTTCATATCCACGTCATCCTGACGCCGACCACCGAAAGGAACATATTCTCAGCGGTAGAACCCACGATTCAGGCCTGCAGACAAAACTAGCTCTCCAGCAAAGGGACACGTCATGTATTACAGGCTCCACCAGACGACGATACCGTGACTCAGCTACAGGTATCCGCGACTGCCCTTTTCTCCTGTAATAGTAAGTAATACACAGTCAGACAAAACCATAAGAATATTACGCAATTTTCGTTAGGCGGGGCACGTGACGACTAAGGTTCGAATCCTGGGCACCGTCACAGTATCTGCTTCATTCATGCTGTAACGACAATCTGCATTTAGTCAGTGAATGGAATAAAGTCCAATTGCCTGCGCTCTTTTTATAGGCCATGACATCACGAAGTCTAATCAGTAGCAAACTATTTTCTAAATTCTATAACCATTATAAAAAATTAAAAATTAAAATATCTTTCTTTTACCACTTTTATAATTTCCATTTCTATCTAAACATTTCATATAACAATATTAAAAAATAAAATACCTTTCTTTTACCATTTTTATAATTTCCATTTCTATCCAAATATTTCATATAAAAATAAATAGTAAAAAATAAAAAACGAAAATATCTTTCTTTTTACCATTTTTATAATTTCCATTTCTATCTAAACATTTCATATAAAAATAATAAAAATAAAAAACGAAAATATCTTTCTTTTTACCATTTTTATAATTTCCATTTCTACCTAAACATTTCATATAAAAATAATATTTTTGGCTGTACTTTAACTCCAAAACTCAGTCAAAATTTCTACTTTTTATTAAGAATCCATCCGGAAAAGAAAAGAGATTCTGATGGGGAATCGGGATGACATCACCGCATCAGACGCTGGGCCAAATATGCCTTTCCGTTTTTAAAATAAAAATAAAATCAATAAATACGCTTTAACGCGGTATTTGAACTTAACCCAAAACTCAAAAAATTCGTTTTTTATAAAACAAAATAGTAATAAACATTGAATAATCCTTGATTTGCTAAATATTATCATACCACACCATTTCTTACACTAGAATATTGTCTAGAGCTTGTGAACATTTCCTTCACTTACAACTCACATTACAAGTTGCTTTCACCCACTTGACCACTAATGTTACTATATTAATGTAATAATAATACTACATGGATATACTAATTGAGAGATATAATTGTTATATATAATATAATATATAAACAGTTTTTGTGTTGAAAGGGATTTTTTATAATATAATATGAAAGAGATATATAATAATAATAATAATCTAATTTTAAGGTTGATGTGAAGTTAGATACTAAATTGGTGTTTGAGACTTCTTTGTTTGTGGAACAAGGGACCCCTTATATTGGTGTTTGAGATCTCCTTGTTTGTGGGACAATGGATCCCCTCAACGCAACTATTTGACTCCTAAAGTTTATGGAGGTATGCATACCCTATCCCTCTTGATTTAAACTTTTGAACTTGTAACCTCTTAGGAGGAAATACATGTTCTTAACCATTACGCCCACTCATATTAACCATTAGGCCCACTCAAGATGTAATTCATTTTGTGCTTAACAAAAAGTTGACAAATGGCTTTCAAAAAAATATTAATAACAAAATAACGGTTAAGAACACGTGTTTTCTTTTAGGAGGTTACAGGTTCAAATCCAAAGGGGGGTAAGGTATGTACACCTCCGTAGACTTTAGCGGTCAAATCTTTGCACAAAGGGGACCCCTTGTCCCACAAACAAAGGGGTCTCATAGACCAAATTGGTTTGTGGCTTGGTCGTGACCTTGAAATTAGATTATTATTTATTATCATGCATAAATCCATCTTAAATCTGGAGCTATCATGCATTTAGAGGGATTAAAATATGAGGAAATGTTTTCACCTTTAGGGATTTGATCCCTCATGATGCATGATAGACCTAGAGTTAAGATGGATCTATGCTAATGTATATGTTTTAACTTTTAATACATTTTACTACAATTTTGAGTGGATTTAAGGATTGAAATATATGTCTTTTTAATTATAAGTTCAAATAGGGAGGAGGTAGAATAGTCATTGTCTAAGTGTTCTACGTTTTAGTCTTTTTTGTTGGAAATCTGGCAACATAAATCTAGTCAAAATCATTATTTTTTGTTCTTTAAATTGTATTTTGAATACATAAATGGATTCAACGTGTTGAAAACCTCTTGCGTACTCTGATTATATAGTTTTAGCAACTCAAATCTGTAGATCCAACAAGTTATAGGAAAAAGTAAATAGAAAATATCCCTTGAAAAGGGACAAAACGTAGAACAATTACACTACAACGATAGAATATGTAGATTCTTATAATTAACCAAAATTAAAAATTTTGCAAAAAAAATCTGTTATTACATATATTAAAAAATCCCATACATCATTTAATATAACTGAATTATAACTTTTCCCTCGTATCAGGTGATCAGGAAGAGACCTCCCATGGGGCCACCATCCGAGGTAGACCGCCACACGTCCCTCCCACATGATGGCGCATGTTGTTCCCCTCATGCCCCTGTCACTTCTTTCAATGAATATCGCGATTAAATCTATCGCGGGTGAGGTATGGATCCTTGATCCAAGTGGTCTCCATGTCCCTGCTACACTCATTATCGTTAGTTTGTACTTCTCCATCCACTGGATCGTCCCTCTCGTCCAACCTTCCATAATGGATCCCCCCTCATTATGCTTTCCTTCTACCATTGCTCCCTTCATTTGTTGTTGGCTAATATCCATCTTGCTCGCAAGCCTTGTTTCCTTCTCCTCCCAGTCCCTATGGCTCACGGTCGTCATTCCCGACCCGCCCATGTAAGCTTTGGACTTAATCCTCTAGGGTACTCGGAAACCCACCTAGCCGTTGTTGTAGAAGAGCCCTCTGACTCCTACATTTCCCATACGCCTCCCCACATTCAAGCTGAGATTTATTTAGTTGAAGCGGACATTATAATTCTACGATGCTTTGTCTCTGATGATGAGGTCCTCGACTCCATCACCTCCTAGATCCCAGACACATGCAATACCAAATCTCAGGTATCCCAATACCTGAAAACTGTGGATGTCTATTGGAACATGAAGATCATGTTGTGTCACGTTCTAATTGATCTCAAGGATGACAAGAATGAGATCTTATTGCAGCTCGATGAAATTCAGGCTTAACTCTAGCTCCAAGACTACAAAATGAACCTCTCGGCCAAGTACATTGCAAGACTGAACCTCAATCGAGTAGTGTTGCCTCATACTCAGGTGCCACCAGATGAGGGCCAATACTCCTCTCGCCTCTAATGTAATTTCAAATGTTATTGCTCCAATGTAGTTTTGGGTTTAGTCTACTAACTAATATAGAAGGTCTTAGGATTATAACTCAATTTCTATTAAAGCATATTAGAAAGCACCAATAGGCAAGTTATAATCATGTCACAAGAGATAACAATCTCTTTAGTTTTTTCTAATCTTTTCAATTTAAGAGATAATATTTCCATATTTTATTAGATAAATGAATACATTGTCGTTATTTCCCTAATAACAGAGAAGCAACAAGCTTTTTGTATATTACTCTTTCAATGGCAATATAATGATTATGGATAGTTTAAAAAAAAACTAAACTATAACTTAAAAATATATATATTATTATAAATATTAAAAATTTGAATACAAAATTGCTATATATCTACTCTGTATACCCTACATCATATCAATTGACTAATGGAATGGCTTTGTTTAGCCCCTACACTTAGTGTAGGGGTCATCACCTTTTGAGTACCTTTCCACTAAAATCTTCAACCAACTTTTTAGCCGACCATCATCATCTAAGAAATGAAAACAAAATATGTAAGACTTTCTCGAAAGTATGACTTTACTATTCTAAAAAATACACGTTGGTGGAAGATTTTTGGCTTACGACTCTCCTATGTAAGTGATACACTTGGATTATTTAAATATATATATTTGATATTGTTTTTAAGATGGATTTTGATTTATTTTGTTAATTTTATTTTTATTTTTAAAAATTTATTAATATCATTTTATGCCACAGATAATTGCAACGACCACAGACCTCAGATTCTTTATTTTATAGCCTTCAAGAGACAGCCTTTGAACTCTTTGATGGAGCTTTTATAGCTTGGATCAATCAAGAGACAGCCTTTGAACTCTTTGATGTTGGACAAGCCGCAACATTCAACTTACCAATTGGTTGTTTCCTCGGTCCCGGCTTTTCTGCCCCCTTCGGTTGGTCAATGTATATCGTCGGTGAAGTCCTACTAGTAACTAGCAAGATAAATGTTAAATAGATTATTTAGATTTATAAGAAATTGATGGTTTTCATTAATATCCCTAAAATATAAATTATGTATTGATATTTTATTATAAATAATTAATTTCAAAAACGATGTTAGAAATTTTTTTGGATAAAAATTATGTAAGACTTATTGTAAAGTTTTGAGTGGACACTCCACTCATCATCTAAAAAATGTAGTTAATAAGTTGTAAAAGAGTGTTGAGAGGATATGGATAATCTTTGAAGAAAGATAGATATGAATAAATAATCAGAAATAGTTGTTGAAATTTAATGATAAAGTATTAATATATAGCATTTAATTAAGGGGATGAGATAAACTAATAATGATATTAATAAGATTTTGATATGAATAGAATAATAAAAGTAGCCATTGAGATTAGGTGAAAAGATGCATTATTGAGAGTAATAAAGTATTAAAATATGAGATAGATTAATAATAATAATAATAATAATAATAATAATAATAGGATTTCATTATTTAAGTGAGATTTAATTTATTTATTTGATATGAGATAATAATAAAAGAAATAGTTTTAAAAGAGTAAAGAAAGAGATAAGAGGATTTCATATATGAGTAGAAAAGTTGAAGATGAAAAGCGAGAAACATAAGATGTGAGGAAAAGAATCCGAATAAGATGAGGAAAATGATGGAGACAATGAGGTGATTGAAATCTAAAGAGAGGAATCCTAATGATCCACTGGATGAATGATGGACTTCTAGGATCGGCTAAGCTTGTAGTCATCTTCATGATTAAAGTTATTAAGATGTTTTTCAATTTCGAGAGCTTTCCGAATGAGGTGAGAGGAGTAATGAGGGGTTGAGGCTAAAATTTTAGTTTGATTAAAGCAAATTAGGTGCTTGTATTTAGAGGAGTGTTCAACGATAATTGATTTGGAGATTCGATTATAAGTAGTATCAACTATATGTTCTTTGAGACGAGATTTAAAGGTTCTACTAGTTTGACCTATGTAAGACTTCCCACGGGATCAAGGAATTTGATAAACTCTTAGGCCAAGCATTGGGATAGATTTATCTTTGGGAGTTCTAAATAGTTGTTTGAGGGTTTTATAGGGTTTGAACAAGGTTTTGATATTCTTCTTTGCCAAGAGTTTTGAAATATTATATCTATCGCCTTAATGATAACCCTGACAGCCAATAAAGGAAATGCTACCATTATCATGAATACCGCTAATTATGATTCTAAAATGCTACACCTTCTTTCCTCCTCTACTTATAAACCTCTTGCTAAAAACGTTATTAACAACATTACCAACCTAGTCACCAAAGCCATCAAATCTTCTTCCCTGGATTCGACCATCCAAAAGCATCTCATTCCTCATAACCCCCAAACCCCTAGGATCTATGGGCAACCCAAAATACACAAAAAATATATTCTTCTTAGACTTATAGTGAGCGTCATAAGAGCCCCCACCCATGCCCTTGGTCATTTTCTTGCTAACAAGCTTCAAGCCTTTGTCGGAAAAGCCTCCTTCTTTATTAAAGATTCCACTAATTTCATTCATAAAGCTCAAAATATCCACCTTGATGATCATGACCTCATGGCCAACTTTGATCTCGTTTTTGTATTCACCAAAATTCCAGTTCCAGAAGCCCTGACCCTGATCTCCAAACTAGTAGACCCCAAAACTCTCAACTTCGTCAAAATCTACTTCTCATCTACCTTCTTCACCTTTAAATGGGTTTTCTATGAAAAAATTGAAGGTACAACCATGGGGCCATCCTTATCCCCAGTGATTGCTAGCATATTTATGGAACATTTTGATTCTTTAGCCTTAAACAACTTTCATCTCAAATCCAAATGTTGGTTCCAGTTTATAGATGACATGTTTTTCATCTGGCCTCATTTCCATTTCAACTTGATCTCTTTATTCAACCATCTTAATAGCCTTTCCCCTCACATTCAGTTCATTGTGGAAACCCAAAAGGACAACTCCATCCCCTTTTTGGATGTTCTTATCACTTGTCTTCTCGATGGATCTCTTTACCAAGTCTAGTACAGGAAGAAGACACATATTGATAGATACCTTCATTGCAGTTCCCACCATCATCCAGCTAAAAAAATTGTTGTCCTAAAAACCCTGATTACTTGAGCCATATGCATATTCTCCCCTCAATTCCTCGAGGGGGGAAGACCCACCTAACCAATGCCCTTATGTCTAATGGCTATTCTCTCTCTCAAATCAACCAAGCCCTCTGCTCAGCCAATAATCCCAATAAAAAAATCTCCCCATCCTCCTCCCCTCCTTGTGCTCTCATCTCCCTTACTTATATCCAAGGCACCACCAATCATATCTCAAAACTCTTGGCGAAGAAGAATATCAAAATCTTGTTCAAACCCTATAAAACCCTCAAACAACTATTTAGAACTACCAAAGATAAATCCGACCCAATGCTTGGCCCAAGAGTTTATCAAATTCCTTTCTCTTGTGGGAAGTCGTATATAGGTCAAACTGGTAGAACCTTTAAAGTTTGTCTCAAAGAACATATAACTGATACTACCTATAACCGAATCTCCAAATTAGATCACCAAACACTCCTTTAAATCCAAACACCTAATTTTCTTTGATCAAACTAAAATTTTATCATCAACCCCTCATTACTCCTCTCAGCTCATTCGTGAAGCTCTCAAAATTGAAAATCATCGTAATGACTTTAATCGTAAAGATGGCTACAAGCTTAGCCAATCCTAGAAGCCCAACATTTATCACCTGGTAGGCTTCCTCTATTTAGATTTCAGTCGCCTCATTGTCTCCATAATTTTCCTCATCTTATTCAGATTATTTTCCTCATATCTTATTGTTCTCATACCATTCCCACTTTTCATCCTCAGTTTTTCTACTGATCTCTAAAATCATATTATATTTTTGTTTGATCATTTAAAATTATTTCTTTTATTATTATCTCATATTAAATAAATTAATTAAATCTCACACTTCAATAATGAAATCCTATTATTATTAATCTATCTCATCAATTCACATTAATATTTTAATACTTTATTACGCTTATTCTATTCATATTAAAATCTTATTAATATCATTATTAGTTTATCTCATTCCCTTAATTAAATTATATATATTAATACTTTATCACCTAATCTCATTATTTATTCATACTTATCTCTCTTTAGCGGTTACTTACCAGTCTCCTACTATAAATGCACAAACACTCTTTTTTCCAACATATTAGCTGCTTTTGTCCTTGATGATAGGTGGAGTGTCCACTCGAAATGTTGGATGTTTCAATACCTCATACAAAGTTTTTGTCTAGAAAAATTTCCAACATTATGTCTAATTGTGGAAACCTACATACTCAAATTCAAAAATGATTTTTTTTATATATTTACAAAACTATAATTTTATTTTAATAGATTTTTA
>JASDQU010401336.1:0-10811 GCA_032191745.1 Picea mariana | reverse complement strand
CACCATTCTACCAAGGGTAGAATGGTGGTATAACACTTCCTTTCATACTGCAACAAAAATGACACCATTTATGGAACTTTATGAATACCACCCTTCTTCCATCACTTCTTCTCTAAAAGAAAAATCTAAGGTTCAAGCAGTGGAAGATCACATTGAGAACCAACAACAAGTTCTCCAAATCTTCAAGGACAACCTGACCATGGCACAAAATCGCATGAAACAACAAGCAGATCAACATCGTAGTGAAAGAAGTTTTGAAGTAGGGGATTGGGTGTTCTTAAGACTACAACCATACAAACATATGTCCCTCAAGCAAGCCAAGAAGGATAATAAATTATCACCAAAGTACTATGGCCCTTATAAGGTGTTGCAAAAGATTGGTACTATGGCATACAAATTGGAGTTTCCTGCATCTTCATGAGTACACCGAGTTTTCCATGTTTCATGCTTAAAGAAGGTTATAGGTGACAAGATCCCAGTTCAAACTATATTGCCAGAACTTGACGAGGAAGGAAAAATCATATTGGAGCCTGAAGCCATCATTGACACGAGAATTCACCAGCTGAGGAATAGATCCATTTCAAAGTATCTCATTAAATGGAGGAAACTATCGGCTGAAGATTCCACTTGGGAAGATGAATCTTTTATACAGAAGCATCCAGATTTACTCAAGCGTTGTGGACAACACTTGTCTCAAGGGGAGGGGCATGTTAAGCCCTAATATTGGCTCATTACCCCTTAATTGGGGCATATTACATTAGTAATGTTATTTTGTTTATGTCGGCTTTATTCCATTAGTTGTAATTATACNTATGGCATACAAATTGGAGTTGCCTACATCTTCACGAGTACACCCAATTTTCCATGTTTCATGCTTAAAGAAGGTTATAGGTGACAAGATCCCAGTTCAAACTGTATTTCTAGAACTTGATGGGGAAGGAAAAATCATATTGGATCCTGAAGCCATCACTGACACAAGAATTCTCCAGCTAAGGAATATATCCATTTCATAGTATCTCATTAAATGGAGGAAACTATCGGCTGAATATTCCATTTGGGAAGATGAGTCTTTTATACAGAATCATCCATAGTTACTCAATCGTTGCGGAAAACACTTTTCTCAAGGGGAGGGGCATGTTAAGCCCTAAATAGTGGCACATTACCCCTTAATTGGGGCATATTACATTAAGTAATGTTATTTTATTTATGTCGGCTTGGGTCCATTAGTTGTAATTGTACCTCCTAGTCTCCTATATATACCAAGGAGAGATTTTCATTTGGAATCATCTTGTATTTGGAAATTTATGTGGTGTATAAGGAGGTTTCCCCCTCGAAGAGGCTTATTATCTGAAATTATCTCTTTTTCAAGGCATTGAGTACTTATTCTGAGGTTTTTCTATGCTATATTGATATTTGGTTCTTAACATCGATCAACTCATAAAGTATGCCCATTTTTTCTCACTATCATCCTTTTAAAGAAAATACAGTAGCCTTAGTATTCTTGGAAATAGTATAGAAGTTATATGGAAATGTCAAGATAATTATAAGTGACATAGATCCCATATTCATAGTAATTTTCAGGTTGATATGCTTTCTAGTTTGGGTAATGAACTAGCTCATAGTTCCCCTTACCATCCCCAATATGATGAGAACATTGATATTGTGACTTAATGTTTAGAAGGTTATCTCCATTGAATATTTTCATCTAAAATACAATCAATGTGTGTCAAGTGGTTAACTTTGGTTGAATAATGGGACAATGCTTCCTTCCATACTTCATCCAAAATGTCCCATTTATGGAACTCTATGCATATAATCCCTCATCCATCATATCACCCTTGAGACGTAAACCTATGGTTCAAGTAATGGAGGATCACATCAAGCACCAACAACAGGTTCTCCAACTATTGAAGGAAAACCTAGATCTAATACAAAACATGATGAAACAATAAGTAGATCAACATCATAGTGAAAGGAACTTTGAAGTGGGGATTGGGTATTTTTGAGGCCACAACCATACTAACAAATGTCCCTCAAGAAACAAAATAAGGACAATAAATTAGAACCCAAGTACTATGGTTCATGTAAGGTGTTACAAATGATTGGTAATATGGCTTAAAAATTGGGGTTGTCTCCTTCTTCATGTGTACATATGATCTTCCATGTTTCTTGTTTAAAGAAGGTAATCAATGTCAAGATCATAGTTCATATTTTTTGAGAGCTTGGTGAAGAACAAAAAATAATATTAGAACATGAAATAGTGATATTTTTGTCTCATATAGATAAATTAAGGAGACTCCTTTGAAGGATAATCTTATATTGTGAATTTGATATCTTATAATAGGAGGTTTCCCCCTCAAAGAGGATTCTTATCCATTTACTCTTTCACTTGATTTAGGCATGGAATTACTCAATTAGGTATTTTTATTATTATTTAGCTATCTGATCCATAACATTCCTCTTCCTTTTCTCTCATGTGAAATGTAGAAATGAAACAAAACCCTAAATTTTATCTCATTTTAAAAATTGTCTTGTAGTTGTTCCCACCTCTTTAAATAAGCTAAGAATATACAAATTATTGCTTTTTGCCTTTGTATATTACACTACTACATTACATGGCTATAGTGTCATATATCTGCATTATTGATGTGCTCTCAACCTTGAATCATTGATTTTCTTATGCACAAGTTTGGGTGTCATTCCTTCATTCCTACTATGAACATTGCATGAATGTTGTATCGTGATACAATGCCATTTTTTTTTTAAATGTTTGTTTCTTTTGCAACAATTTACATCATACCATGCATTGATCGTACATTGGGTGCATCAAATTAGCATTGGATGCATCAAAAACATCAAAGTTTGCATCATGATGGCATTGAGTTGCATCACGAATAGAAAGAAGTGTTGCATGGTAGCGTAGTCCCTGCCAGGTTGGAATGGGAATAAATGCATTGCTACGATGGGACCAAGTACAGACACATGGGAAACAGGTTGAAGTACATGTGGTATCCATGCAGAGGATGACTTTGTGAAATTTGTCTTGTAGATAACCCCCAAGGTTAATATGCGAACGAGGCATTTTTTTCCTGGGGTGTGTATAGTTCAAATATGGGACTTAGAAAATTTATGTTGAAATGACTTGCAATAAAGGTTCTTGGAAAAAAGGACCAGGAAGCATACACATTAAACATTCAAATATAATAAACACAACTTCCTGACATCCAACATAGTTGAAGGGAAAAAAAATTAGCATTTCCGAATTAGTTTTCTTTGAAATTTATCAAAAATTAGTAATGTCTTGCAACAATACCAGGAAACACACACATTAAACATTCAAATATAATAAACACAATTTCCTGACATCCAACATAGTTCAAGGAAAAAAACATTAGCATTCCCAAATTAATTTTCTTTGAAATTTGTCAAAAATTAATAATGTTTGTTACATATTTCTGGAAATTTAAATGTGTTTGTCATATATACTGGGATTGGGGCTCCCATGGACCATAAAATAAATAAGTACAAGAATTAGGACTGTAGAAATAAGAAGTGTGCGACGGTAGAGAGGAAGACCTGAAAAGAAGAAATTGGAAGTTATGAGTCTTTGGTTAGAGATTTCTATTTAAAGAGGTAGAATAACTGGATTGATAAAGAAAATAAGATGCCATCAATATAGACTTACTATGAAGTTGATGCGTTTTTGTTACTGTCGTCGACGGTGGCTGGAATCATGCCAACCAGTTGTTTCCCTTCGTCAATGAGCTTGTACATTCTCCGTTGGAACCATTCTTCAATGTAGCTTCTCATGGGGGACACGTTGATTTCATCCTAGATTTCTATGTCGAAAAGCTCATTTTCTAATTTCCTTAGATCCACAGAAATACTATGCAGATCCTGTTCAATTTCTTCATTGTGTCGAATAGTCCAGTAGCCAGTTCTCAAGCTCATCTACACAATATTCAAAGATGTCGTAAAAATTTTCTAAATACAACCCCTTTAAATTATCAAGTTGTTCATCGAAGGCTTCTTTGGTCATTGACAAGGATTTGAGGATTAAGTTTGGGTCTTGAACCTCGTTGGTACTTTCGGATAAGTCTATTTGGGTCAAGTTTCTGAATAATTATTCTTTTTCCCATATGGCTTGTTCACATGATTCGACAATGAGTTGCAGGTTCTTAACTTTCTTTTGCCAGCATGCTTTTAATTGTTTGATCCACTTTGAGGAGGGGATATCCTCTTGTCTTGTTTTCAGATCCGAGTTGTTGATGGTATGGTTGGAAAAAGGAGTCACCATCTGTTCATAGAAACGTTGATCATTATTTAAATTCGTCAACAAATGTTCATCCAAATAATCTGCCCTTTTTCGAAGGGAAGCTATATTTTGTGATGTTTCCCAGGCTTCAGTAACTAGCTACATTGTTTTCTTGATGTTATTCTCTACAAGGACTCTACACAATGCAAGGAGGCTGGAGGATCCTTTTAACTTGGTTGTAGGGGTAGCAGACACGATTTTTGCTAAAGGATTGGAAAACTCTGGGGTAGCAATGAAAGCCTCCTCCAATTCCTTGACTCGGTCGTTCATTTTGGAATTCTCCACTTCAATTCCTCCAATGGAATCATAAAGAGCATCATCAGTTACGCGGTGAAATTGAGAGATTTGGGACGACCGCATTTTCCTAAAGTTAATCTCTGTACGAGATTTTCCTTTCTTATTTGTTACATCTCTCTTTTCAATGATTAAATTTTTAGATTGGCTGTCAAAAACAACACTCTGGAATATGAAATATTCATCTATGTCAAAAATGTTGGTCTCAGCTATTTCCATTGTGGAACTATGGTGCATTGGAATTTCAATTTCAGGTTGCATCTGTTCACTTTCAATTTTGGGTTCATCTACCTGCCCTACAATGTTTTTTCTCTTCTTCGTCATGGGAACTTTGTGAGAAATATCAATTTTTGCGTGAGGAGGGTTCTTATCTCCTCCTTCGTTTGAAGATTTCTAGGTTTCTTTCTTACTAGGGTGGGCCTTTGAAGCAATGCTCCATGATGTCGTTCTCTTGGGAGTGTTGGTCGGGGACTAGACACTCTTCTCACCGGATATGTTTCCCTGTTGTCTGTACAATTCAATCGCTCTTTGCAATGTCTCCATGTTGTAATCATCAGAAGCGGGAGTGTTGTCATCACAGTCTCTATCTTCGATCAGGCGTCTATGGATAAAAGAGCTACTAAATCCAACTGATAGTAAATGTTGTCAAAAAATCCCATTAGGGTCGAAACCTTTTAGCCTTTCATCATATGTTAGGTTCAAGTTCTTGAAATTTCCTGTGAATTCATCAATCTTGTTGACGTTTCTGCACATGAAGTCCCCGAATTTCCAGGGCAGAGGAATGAACTATTTTTTTTTCTTGTCATGGAAAAAATGCAACCAGTGGTTGTATTGCCTTGTTATTTCTGTAAAAAACATCTTGTACGTGATGTGGCATGGAAGGAAATCAAGATTTTCCTTGAAGCCAAAGACCATTAGTACACTGTCATTTTCCTTTTGTTCAAGTGTCCCCTTCCTGACCAAAAACTTGGTTTCCTGGCCAGACATCTGGGGAGCATCCTTTCCTAAAAATAAATCTTTGAAAACTGAGACAAAGTCATTAAAAACCTCATAACAAATATGGGAGGCCTTGTGCCTCCACAAGGCCTGGTACCAGAATGTTACTGGGTCAAATTAACAGTTTATTTTCCTGGAAAGAGACATTTTTGGAAACGAACAACAATGCACTATTGTGAAAATCAAGTAGGATGACATATAAAATTTATTTGATTCTTTGAATCGTGACAGGTGGGAAAAAATTTCAATGGAAATTAGCTTCCCCCAAACGAAAATGAATTGTTCCTTGAATGTAAAGTACAAAATATAAATAACCATATGGGAAATGCTTGTCGTGGATTCTTGTCCCGTTATTCTTGTAAACAACCAAGCAATTTCCCAGAATGGATTTCTAAAGGAACTTACCTGCAACTTTGTGATATATTCAGGAACTGTTGTCGGGTCTTGGAGGAACTCGGCTAATATGTCCAACCCGTTATCATGTTTTTCTAGAAACTTCTTGCAGTCTTGTCCTTTGAAGGTCAATGTTGGCTCTGGCAATCTTAACATCTTGCAGAAGACCTGAGGTGACAAAGAAATAGGAGAATGGTCACGCAGTGGAATAATTCTTTGGCTTGAAATATATTTTTTGGTGCACCAAGAGACCTCCTCCTTACAATCAAAAACCTTAGGGACACAACCTGCACAAGCGATTCCATAGGTCCAAATCACTTTGTTCTGGGAAGAACAGGATGAATAGTAAGAGTATGCCCTGGACCACTGGAAGTTCTGGTCCTAGAGTCCAAAGATATTCACTGTATATTCATAAAACTATTGTCGACCTACTACCATAAGTTTACAAGAACGTTTGTTTGCTCTAGATGATGTTTGAAATGAAGAGTTGGAAGGGATAATATAATGTTGTGCAAATCTTGGTCCAATGTGTGTGAATGGGAGATCTCCTCGAGACTTTTTCTCATTAATGACAATTTTGACAGTTGTTGCATGATGCGTTGTTAGCATTAAAGACTAGTAATTGCATACATAGAAGTGCGAACATGGCAGATACGGCGATGAGAAATTAAGCATTGGAGATTTCCTAATTGGGCCAACATGACGACCCGTGTTTGAGATGAACAATCGGAAGGGACAATATAACTCTCCGCAGATCTTGGTTTAATGCGTATTAATGGGAGATCTCCTTGAGCGTTTTGCTCTTTAATGACAATGTTGATGGTTCCTGCATGGTGAGTTGTTAGCATGAAAGGTAACAGTAGGTTACTAATTGCATATTAAGAAATAAGTACGAAGGTCGTGGGGACGAGAAAGAGCAATTAAGGAGTGTCTAATTATCGAAAGCAATTGGGCGGGCTTCAAACTAGGGTTACAAGGTACAACCGTTGGAGGTGAGGGCGCGAGGGTCAAATTGTATGTCTTAGAACTTTTTGAGTGAAAAACGCATAACACGGAAGAGGGCATGATAGGACAGTCCAAAGGGAAATTTGTATATCATGGAAGTCCGGGTAATGTTTGTAGGACAGGAAACAATGGAAGTGCAAACATAAGCCCACCTATCTGGGAACCCGCAATTGAAAAGTGGCTCAAGTATGGAATAGAGAAATGGCTGGGTGGATTCATTTTCGCTAATATATTGAAACTTGTAATATATATCCCATTGCGTGGAAAGATCGTTTCTGCATGTCTCTGGGCATAAAAGAGAAAATAAGAGAAGATAAATTAATTTAAATTTGAGGAGTCGAGATTCATTTAAATTTCATTGTCTTGTCGACGCTTTTGCTTTTTAATGGCGGTCTGTATGGTTGTTGCATGATGAAATATTAGCATTAAACCTTGGTCGAGCACAGTAAATAGTGACTAAGAATTGGATATTTCGTAAACTCGTCAACTCAAGGAACCGCGAAAGAGATTCCATGAAATGGGCAAGTATGGAAAGTTGTTGGAAGGGCTTTAGAATTAGGGTGACAATGGTTCCCCAGGAGACGTGACTTCTCGAGGGTCAAATTGTATGTCTCGGAACTTGAATGAAAAATGTGTACCACGGAAGAGAGGATGATATGGGAGTCTAGCAGTCAATTTGTATATGGAAGAAGTGTGGGATATCTCCTCGAGCCTTTCGCTCATTAATGACATGTTTAAGGTTCATGAACGATGAAGTGATAGCATTAAAGATTTCCAATTGAATTTCCAAAGAGTAGTAAGGTGGCAGGGACAGGGAACAACAATTAAGGAATGGCTAATTATCGAAAGCGGTTGGTGACGCTTCGAAATAGGGCTACAAGATACAACCAGCAGAGGTGGGGGCCCAAGGGTCAAATTGTATCTTTTTGGATTGTTGATTCTATGTGTAACATGGAAGAGGGCCTGTTGGTGCATTCCTATGGACAAATTGTATATTGCAGAACTCCGGGTACTGTTTGCTAGTCATGGAACATTGGAAACACAATCCTGAGCTCGCCAGTCCGGGAACCTGCAATTGAAAAAGTGTCTAAGTATGAAACAAAGAAATGGTAGGCCGGACTCAATACACAATAAATATACAATGTCATGGAGATACAGCCAAATTGGGGCTAATTATTGAAAGGAACGATGGACGACTTGGCTCGTGATGGGGCATTCCAGCGAACAAATTGTATATCACAGAACTTTGGGCACTGTTTGCAAGTCATGGAATATTCGAAACACAATTTTGAGGTCGTCAATCCAGGAACCTGCAATCAAAAAAGTGTCCAAGTATGGAATAAGGAAACACTAGCCAGGACTTTTTTTCACTAATATATTGAAATTTGTAATATCTTTGCCATTACCTCACAAGATCTTTGTGTGTTTCTGGACAAGTTCTGTACGGATGATTAGTCCTCAATATTGTTTCTTATTAATGACGATCTTTACGGTTGTTGCATGATGGCGTTTTAGTATTAAACCTTTGGTGTTGAATATTTGGAATTGTAGATCACGGAAGTTTTCAGTGGAAGATGTATATCACAGAACAAGAAGCAACAAACTTCGAAAGCACCAAGCCGACAACCGTGGCCATAAAATTGGCTAAGTATGGAAAGGAACATCGATCGTTCGGATTCGTCATGTGAGGATATATATGGAGATGAATATATGTCAGCCCGCCAACCCTAGAACCCGTGATCATATAAAGGTGACTAAGTATATAACCAGAAAGTGATCATAGATGGGAAGAAGAAAAGGGAAAAAGGGCTAAGTATCTCACAGAAGAAAATCTATTGTTCATTTATTAATGCCAATCTTTTCGAACCCCTGGTCAGTTCTCACTAGTAAAATCATAAATTGTAGATCACATAAGTTCTTTGGGTGCAAGATGTATATGATGGAACATGGGACATAAGTGTTGGATACCGCAAACCTGGGACCCGGTGGTCAGATAATTGGCTAAGTATTTAAAGGGACCGCGGTCGGTCGGGCTCATGGTGTGAAGATATAGATAAACATAAGCATTTTCCAATCTGTGAATCCAAGAGGTCGTGATCATAGAGATGCGACTAAATATAGAACCACAAAGGGATAATAGAGGGGGAGAAAAAAGGGAAAATTTTAAGAGAAATTTTTTATATTTATTCCAATAGTATTCATATTAATATATATTAATAGATTTTTTTGGTCCAAATGTAAATCATCTTCCAATTCACAGGATGTTGTTCGGTTCGCAAATTTCATTGAAATCCATAAGCAATAGAAAGAAAAAAAAAACAGCGGACGACTGGGCTCGTGATGAGGCATTCCAGTGATCAAATTGTATATCATGGAACTCTAGGCACTATTTGCAAGTCACGGGAGATTCGAAATACAATTTTGAGGTCATAAATCCGGGAACCTACAATTGAAAAAGTGTCCTAGTATGGAATAGGGAAACGCTGGCCTAGACTTGTTTTTGCTAATATATTGAAATTTGTAATAGCTTTGCCATTACCTGGAAAGATCTTCTTTGCATGTTTCTGGACAAGTTCTGTAGGGATGGTTAGTCCTCGAGACTTTTTCTTATTAATGACGATGTTTACAGTTGTTGCATGATGGCATTTTAGTATTAAACCTTTGGTGTTGCATATTTGGAAAGAAGTACGAGGATGGGCGGAACAAGAAACAGTGACTAGGAATTGGAAATTTCGTGAACCCGCCAACGCGAGGATCCAAAATAGGGTGACAAGGTCTCCCCAGAAGACGTGAGGCCCTGACGGTCAAATTGTATCGCTTGGAACATTTAAATGCATAATGTGTAACATGGAAGAGGGGACGATGTTGGAGTCCGATAGTCAATTTGTATATGGCGGAGGTCTGGGTGCCAATTGTTTCATACTAGTGTGTTCATTTGTCACTATTAAGACCATAATTAATTTATATTAAGAAGGACGCGAAGTTAGTGGGGATGGAAGGAAGCGACAGATACTTTGAAACAATTGTGAAACCTGGTAGAGTGAAGCTTGCGAGTTCGAGGAGTCCATGGTGGAATTGTAGATCACGGAAGTTTTGAGTGAAAGATGTATATCACGAAACAAGAAGTAGCAGAGTTCGAAAGCGCCAACCCGGCAACCACGACTATAAAATTGGCTAATTATGGAAGGGAACAACAGTCGATCAAATTCCTCATGTGAGGATATAGATGGATATGAAGATATGTCAGCCTGCCAACCCTGGAACCCGTGATCATAGAAAGGTGACTAAGTATATAACCAGAAAGCGATAATAGATGGGAAGAAGAAATGGGGAAAAGGGCTAAGTATCTCACAGAAGAAAATCTATTATTCATTTATTAATGTCAATATTTTCTAACTCCTGGTGAGTTCTCACTAGTAAAAGCATAAATTGCAGATCACGAAAGCTCTTTGGATGCAAGATGTATATGACAGAATAGGGGACATAAGTGTTGGATACCGCAAACCTGGGACCCGGTGGTCAGACAATTGGTTAAGTATTGGCTAAGAGAAAGTTTTTATATTTATTCCAATAGTATTCATATTAATATATATATTAATAGATTATTTCTAGTTCAAATGTAAATCATCTTCCAATTTGCAGGATGTTGTTCTGTTCACAAATTTCGTTGAACCCATAAGAAATAGAAAGAAATATATATATATATATATATATATATATATATATATATATACATATGATGCAACATTTTTGTATATGCACGTATATTATCAAATAGAAGAAGCTACAATATATGCAAAATATTGAA